>QANX01005401.1:9912-94009 GCA_003254975.1 Ochetophila trinervis
TCCTTTTTTTTTAGGCTTGAAAGATCCCCAAACCTATTCGATAAAATGTCAGGCTCGGATTTCTTTTTATTTGTACAATGCTCTGATATTATTAGAATTATATTTATTTTTCTCTAAATTTAATGGAGTTACAAGTTACAAAGACGTTTCTATAGGCCCAATTTTGTTCTTTTTATTTCGATTTTGTTTTTATAATATGTGACTCAAATTTGATTTGGACCTGAAAACAATATATATATATATGTTTATTTTGGCTTCCTAAGTCAATTTTATAAGTCATGCATAATTAAATTTCAACCCTTCATATAAGTGTTCTTTCAAAAAACAAAAAACAAAACACTTTATATTAGTGTTCTGTGGTAATCTTCATGGAAATGATAACATTAGAATTTGATTTAATTATCTTATTGACTATGAATATAGATTTCTTAAGGTGGATTAATTTATTCAATTTTGTAGTACCAAAACAAATGAAAATTTAAGAATATTAATTGTACATGGACAACAATCAGTTAAAACATACGCATATGTATTAAATTGTTTTTGTTTTTCTTAATGAGATGGACAAAGTTTTTTTTTAATATATATATATATATAAAAGAATAAATTTCTTTAAGAATAAAAAGTCATTGCATATTCAACCAGTAACTGAGATATTTCTACCAAAAAAAAAAAGTAACTGAGATAGCCATGAAGGGCCATTTTCTAACCGGCCGTTGATCCACAAGAAGAAGTATGTGTTTTAGCTAAAGAGTGAGCGACCTTGTTAGTGGTGCCAAATTGGTCTATGTCGTATTATTGCAGAAAATAATAAACGTAAAAGTTTTGGAAGATAGAAAAAATGTGATCTTAGGGTTAGAATTCGCAGATCTTGACCTCAGTATTTTAGAGGAGTATTTTATAGTGTTTTTAGACTTTTATGTATTTTAATTTTTTAAGAAACCAAGCTCCCAACTTTGATGGGCTGGACCAGAAGGCTCCGTAATTGAATTTTTTACTAGTTATGTTGGAAAATCGTTCCCTAAGCGATTGCTTAGGAATGCTTTAAGCCTCGAATATCTAACTTCCAAATAAATGGATTCAGACTAAAGAAATCTGCTTACAACTCTACATCCGAACATCAATGTAAAGATCAGACCAGACCGAATAAACAACAAAGTCAAAAAATATGATCAAAATGGTCGGACATTCCAGTCATGATAATATACGTCGGGCTTAATTGGTTAAAATCAAATTCACCCACACAGAGTAAAAATGCACCTAAAACCAACAAATGAAACAAAAACTATAAGAAAAGTCTCAATATAATCATATATATATATATATATCCGTTTATCTATTCTCATAGTGAAATATTAATTTTGAAATAACAAAAATATATTATCTAAGGATCATGATTTTGGAGATGCTTTTATGTGTAAGAAACTTGATTATATTTCATTAAAAGAATAAAATTGTTATTATATTTATCCTTCATTTTAATTTACTATGATAAACTTATTACATTTGTATATGTGCCACATGTGAAGTTAAAAGAAAATAATATATATATTTATATATATACACCAGAACATAACTTTTAAGAAAATTACCAAAAAGTTTGTAAATATACTCACATATAGAATATACAGATTTAAGTGAGAATGTTTGAATAAAATTATTCAAAAGAAGATAAATACACATTATTTGAATAATATTATTATCCTTTATAATTATAAAAAGAAATTATATATAACTTTTTTTTTTGGTTCTAAACAATAAAATTAACTCTCATTTTAATATTACAATATTTACATTTTTTCTTTCATAATACAAAATTTACTTAACCGGCATAAGTATTACTTCTTTAAAAAATAGTATTTAAATAAATAAATTTCAATTTAAAATTATTAATTAGCATAGCCTATTGAGACAATCTTTTGACCATATACTATTTCGGCCTAGCAATGGCTAAGATAGCTTTTGTGTCGCCTAACTGAGCTATTAAGTCTCTTTAAAAAATGTTAACTAAATTGCTTTTAAACTTTTTAAATCTACATTTATATACTACATTAGATATTGTCTATAATCAATGTTAAATTTTAACTTTAATACTTTTGGATTGAGTTTGTGTATTCTACTCTATTAGCCTTTAACTTAAAACGTGAAAATGATTTAATTCATACAAGGTTGTGTTTTATAAATTATATTTAAAGACCCATTCAATTAGTTTGACAGATTTTTTCGATTTAAATATGGATTAATTAATTAAAATGTGATTGTTTCATTATGCATTTATACAATTCCTTTTTTTTTTAGGCTTGAAAGATATCCCAAAACCTATTTGATGAAATGTCAGGCTCGGATTTATTTTTATTTGTACGATGCTCTGATATTATTAGAATTATATTTATTTTTCTAAATTTAATGAAGTTACAAGTTACAAAAACGTTTCTATTCTTTTATGTGACCCAATTTTGTTCTTTTTATTTATATTTTATTTTTATAATATGTGACTCAAATTTGATTTGGACCTGAAAACAATATATATGTTTACTTTAGCTTTCTAAGTCAATTTTATAGGTCATGCATAATTAATTTTCAACCCTTCACATTAGAGTTCTTTCAAACAAACAAAAAACTATATTTTAGTGCTCAATGGTAATCTTCAAGGAAATGATAACATTAGAATTTGAATTAATAATCTTATTGACTATGAACATAGATTTCTTAAAGTGGATTAACTTATTCAACTTTGTAGTACCAAAACAAATGAAAAATGAATAATATTAATTGCACATTGACAACAATCAGTTGAAACATGCGCATATATATTAAATTATTTTTGTTTTTCTCAATGAGGTGGACAAGTGTTTGTTTGTTTGTGGTTTTTTTTCTTTTTTCTTTTTTCTAAGACGAAATTTCATTAAAAAGAAAAACTCATTGCATCATCAAGAAATAATAATTACTGAGATAGCCATGAATGGCCATTTTCTAACCAACCGATGACCCACAAGAAGAAATGCTTGTTTTAGCTAAAGAGTGAGCGACCTTGTTAGAAGCATGAGGAGTACAAATGCACCTAAAACCAGCAAACTTATTAAGCAAAGATCTGATTTCATCAATAACAAAACATTCCTCCATTAAAAAATCACTCCGGTCATGGATGAATGAGATGGACAAGTTATTGGTTAATACTGTTAATTCAGCATTTATATTTTTACTAGTTTTTCAGATATTGACACTTAAAACTTTGCTAATTTTGCTTAATTTGTAAACCAGGCAATTATGAAAATAATAGAATTTAATATGGATGTTCAAACTGACCCCCCACCTAAAAAAAAAAAATACTTAAAAGAAAAATTGTTCTTATCTTATAGCTAGCTTTTTTTTCTTTTTGCCAATATAACTTCTAATAAGCCGGTTCCCAAAAAAAAAAAAAATTAAAAAAAAAAATAACCATTTATAATAAGCCCTAATAAATTTATTTATATTTCTTACATTCTTTTTCTTTTAGAATATTATTTGACTTCTAACCTTTTCTATTACAAAATGGAGATAATTTTTTTTTTTTATCCAGGCTGAGTTTAAACTTTTAGCCCAAATATGTGCTCTTAATAGTTTGTCACTTGACCAAATTTACGAGTACATTTGCCTTATAACTTTAACAAATGAGATAAAAACCATAAGAAAAGTTTCAATATAATCATATATCCGTTTATTTATTCTCATATTCATATATTAATATTGAACTGAGAAACTAATTAAATAAAAGGATAATCTAAGATCGTGAATTTGTAGATGCTTTTATGTGTAAGAATTGATTATATTTCATTAAAAGAATAAACTTGTTATTATAATTATCATTCAGTTTAGTTTACTATGATAAACTGATTATATTTGTATATGTTCCATATCTGAAAGAAAAAAATAAAAATATATATATATATGTACCACAACATAACTTTTAAGAAAATTACTCGTACTTGCAGATGTAAAAGTTTGGCTAGCTCCTACCACTAAATTACACCCTCAAGTAGACCTAATAAAATGTTACATGATATGATAATACAACATGAAATGACACGATAATTTGCTGATTTGGGTTTTCAATATTGAAATCGGGTTGATATCAGTGTCACACGATAAGACACGATAAAACACTTTAACACAATAAGACACGATAAAAAATTCATATTTTATTTCATTAAAAAATAATAATTTTATATTTATTTTTATATTGATATTTTATTTTAGATTCTATCTTTTTTATTACTTCTATTGGATGTAGAATTTTAGTTTGGTTTATAATATTTTAAATTGACAATTGTAATGCATATTTATTTTATTGGTCACGATAAATATTTAATATATTTTTAGTTCGTAATATTTTATATATTTTGAATTCATAATTATTAATTATGTAGAATGATTTAAGTATTATGTTTGTGTGGTTTGTTATTTTTTAATATGTATTAAAGATGTTGTTTTAGTTTATTTTTTGGAAAATGATACAAATATTTATGTTTGTCTGTGCTTCTTTATTTTTATGGACTATAAAATATAGATCAAATATATTTTTATTTTTTTAAAATAATTTTGAAAATAAGTTTAACTAGTTATTGGATTGGGTAACGGATTACACGATAATTTTATGAATGAGTTTGAGTTTATATATTTCAACACGAAAGCTTAACGAGTCAAATTTTAAAAATTTTTTTTTAAAACAAACTCGAATACCGCATGATACAAAAACGACATGACACAACACGTTATCAAATCTACTCTCGAATGCTTCAATATATATTTAATGTCATACATAATATATAAATAATATTACAAACATATTTATTAAATATACACATATATTATTTAATTGATTTATATTTATCAATTTGATAATTCATTTATTAATTTATATTAATAAATAAAATAATAATATATATCAAATATTACTCATTCAATATACAGTTCTATGATAATATTTTTAATTTTTTAAATTGAAAAAAAATATTATTTAAAAACGTTAATGTGTAATGTATTACCACCGTTTTTTGGCATTTTGAGTATTACCACCGTCATACACAAGTTTTCAAACATTCTTCGGGTGGTAGTACAAAAGATTCAATTGGCTGCTGACGTGGTCATTTCCCAATCATTAGGCCAACCTCTAAGAGGCGTTTTTGGCCGTTTGATCGGAAGCTAAATCGAGTAAAAAACGATCAGAGATCTCATGTGGGTCCAAAATTTTCGAAAAGCTTTCAACTACGTACCCACACATCATAAATGCTGACCGACCTACCCTTTTTTTTTTTTATAGAGCTGAACCACACTAAATTAGTTTTATGAGCGTCTCAAGCAATGCGTTGACTTTTGTGCTGGGATATTAATTTGTTCTGTAATGGTTCCCACCGCCATTTTATTTCCATAATTTATTATTTTAAAAATTTTCAATTTTATATAAGAAATAATTATTATAGTTGTGAATCTTTAAATTATATATTGCAATCTACAGTTTTATTTTAATTTCTTTTTATTTTGATTCTCAAATTTAAAATTTTATATCACTTTTTCATTATTGCCATTTAATTTGTAAATTAAAAAATACGTGTGCAGGATCAATTTTTGAAGGTAAATTCATTTTGCATCATTTCATGCTAAACATTTATGCCGGTATCATCTCTCGCTCATTTTCCGCCACGTTGGCATCCACAGTAGAGAAAAAATGAGCTGGATACTTTTTCTATTCATTTAATATTACATGAATTATTTTCAGATAACAAAGTATCTGTTTTTTTATTTATAGATAGGTGGGTAATAGTTTTAATTTTTGACCAATAATATTAAAGTTTAAATATTTTCATGCAATAGATTTATTATTTAGAATTATATACCAACTTCTACATTTTTAACTTTTTTTTTTTATCAAAAAAGCACCTTTTTTTTTTTAATCTCCTCTTCTTATTCCCTCACTACTGAATTCTCTGTTTTGTACAAAAAGAAAAACTCTTTCTCTCTCTTCATCCTTTCAACATATTTTATCAATTTACTTCGTTTGGGCATGATATTTTGAATCCAATTTAACAGCTAGGGGAAAAAAACTGCTTCAGAATTTTAGTAACAAGCTTCAACCCTATAGACAGTCTTTCAATTGCTTCTTTTTATATACTTTGCAGGAGATTATAGCCCCAATCTTTATTGGAAATGATAGTAGCTATGCATCTAAATGCTACCTATGCGGAGTTCAATACACGGAGAGACTTTGCTTTATGTTTTCTGGAACTTTCTCAGCATGAAGAGGACCGAATGTCAGTATTTCTTAATGAAGACATAAACAGCATAGCTAGCTAATTCTTGTTTTTTGTGTAATGGCATGCATTGTCTACGCGTGTTAGGTTTCTGCCCCACCATAATTTGATGATAAAATCTTTGTGGAAATAAAAAGTGCATTTTAGTTTGCATTTGAGGATTGGACTAGAGCAACAAAACTAGTAAAATCTGAACTGGAGTAGATTAATTTAACATGAAATGAAAAACCAGAGAAATAAAACAAATCGAAAAAAACTTTAAAAACTAGAGGAAAATGAAAAACCTCAAATTGAAAAACGAGAAATAATCCCAAATCGATTGGCTAATATATATGTAGGGTTCACATGATAAATCCTACACATGTATTAGAGGAGGAAGTTGGTCCTCTAAGAATATCATAATTTTGCTCGGTTATAGGCTTATTTGTTTTGCATGCAAGCCTATTCGGCTCTTTTTTGGTGGGTTTCTAAAGCTCTTTTGCTTTTATTTTTTTTTATGCTACTTTAAAAATAATTTTTGGAGAATTAAATAAACTAAAAATACTTTTAAAAAATTTAGCCATACATTTTTAAAAACGAGCTCCAAAATTGTTTTTGGCTTCCCATAAACCAAGCCAAACATAATGCAATTCATTTTTCAAACAAAAATAAATAAATAAATGAATTTATGGTATACTCTTTGTTTTTTTAATATTTATATTTCAGACAAAAAAAAATGAAAGGTACATTTTTACTAAAGAAAAATAGTTAAATAAATAATAATGGTAAAATGCTAACTAATCTATTTATGCCACAGCTTCACTTGCTGGCTCTAAGTAATATTTAATAGAATTTAGAGGTTTCCAATGCAATTTTATCCTCACTCATAATACAAATCAAACTTCAAATAATTTTATTTATTTTAAGAAAAAGCAAATCAAACTGGAGAATCAGACCGTTCACTATCATATACATACAGTTTAGCAATTTTTCTAAATTTTACAATCTTAAGTTTGATAAAACATTTGAAAAAAAAAAAAGAGTTTGATAAAATAATCAAGAATGAATCTGCCCATTGATATGGAAAAGCTAAACATGAAGGATTGCATGAAAACAGTATTAGTAAGTAATATGAAATTACTTATTCATAAGTTTAAAAATAATAATAAAAAAGTATATGAAATTAGTTAATTGAGAAACCTAAGCTGTCTATCAAAATAAGTAAAAGATTGCATGCATATGGGACTTGCTACATGTAACTAATAAACTCTTTAAGACTGTTAGCAAAAAAATAATAATAATAATAATAATAATAAACTCTTTAAGAAGTTAAAAACGTCCAAAACACATCTCTTTAGACAGCAAGAAAAATGTGAATAGTACCAAAAATAAAAGCATTGAAATGATAAATATTAGAATATATATATAAAATAAACGAAAAATATTACTTGAAAATAAAATTACATTAAAGAGTCTCCTTGGGATTTATTAGTATTAAATGAGTTCTATTTTCACAAAATTAATTACCAGGGACTCACTTAAGGTATGTCAAATGTTCACCTTTTCAATAAAATTGCCATTTTTTAATTGTCCAAATACAAACTGCGTCTATTCTTTTTTTCCATTTGGTTTATAAATAATTCTTCAATTGGATACAAAATAAGGAATTCTTAATTTTTATGGTAAAAGACAAAAAAATAAAATAAAATAATAATAATAATAATAATAATAATAATAATAATAATAATAATAATAAAAATCCAGTGGATATATAGCCCAAGTGAGTTTCAGGCTGGACCATCACAAATATGGGCCCAATTGCCATATACGTTTTATAGGAATTAATTAGGAAGGAGCTCCGCCGTCTCTCTCTCTCTCTCTCTCTCTCTAGGATCAAAGCATGAAGCTTTCGTTCTCTTTGCCTTCGAAATCCTCTTCGAAGCCGAATCCAATCAAACCCTCACCGAACTTCAACGACGACAAGAACGGAAAAGCTGACGGCGGAGTCGATTACAGAGAGTACGTTAGTGAATTCGACGGCTCCAAAACCCTAACCGACACAAGTAAGCCCAAGAAAGTATCAATCGCTCCCATTCAAAACGAATGGAGGCCTTGCAAGAAGATGAAGAACCTCGAACTACCTATTGCTCAAGCGGACGATTCCGGTGGTCTTCATTTCGAGGTCGAATCGGCTTCTGCATCTGCAGCTGACGGCATCGATTCGAAGATCTCCTATGGCCTCAATCTGAGGCAGAACACCAAGGGCGATGCGGTTGAGGGCTCCGATCAGATTAGCAATTCGACGTCTAACGGTGGTGAGGAGCGGAAATTCGTTGCCGTTGAGGACGTTTTGCTGCAGAAATTGAAGGGAGACCTGCAGAGGTTGCCGGAGGACCGAGGCATGGAGGAGTTTGAAGATATGCCGGTGGAGGGTTTCGGTGCGGCTTTGCTTGCTGGGTATGGGTGGAGGGAAGGTATGGGTATTGGCAAGAACACCAAGGAAGATGTCAAAATCGTGGAGTACACCAAGAGGGCTGGTAAGCATGGTATAGGGTTTACTACCGAAGATGTTCCCGCTAAACGTGATGCTGAATTGAATTCGAAGACTGTGGAAAAAGAAAGAGTGAAGGATATAGATAGAGTGAGCGAGGGAGATAAAGATAGAGATAGGGATAGGGATAGAGAAAGAGAAAGTGGGTTTTTTGTGGGTAAAGATGTTAGAATAGTTGGTGGAAGAAATGCGGGTTTGAAAGGAAGAATCTTAGAGAAATTGGGTTACGACAGGTTGGTTTTGAAGCTTTCACGGAGTGAAGAGTCAGTGAAAGTGAGTGCAAACGATATTGCAGAGCTGGGTTCCAAGGAAGATGAAAAGTGCTTGAAGAGATTGAAGGAGTTGAAGATTCAAGAGGAGGCTGAGAGAAAGGAAAGTAAGAGGACAAGAGAAGAGGGTAAGAGAGAAAGCAGAGATAGTCAGAGAGATAATCAGAGGAATACGAGACAAGCCTCTTGGCTTACAAGTCATATCAGGGTTAGGATCATTAGCAAAGGTTTGAAAGGAGGGAGGTTGTATTTGAAGAAAGGAGAGGTGGTAGATGTGGTAGGGCCAAAGTTGTGTGATATATCTATGGATGAGAGCAGGGAGCTTGTTCAAGGGGTATCCCAAGACCTTCTTGAGACTGCGCTTCCACGGCGTGGTGGACCAGTTCTTGTGTTGTCTGGGAAGCATAAGGGTGTCTATGGGAATCTTGTGGAGAGGGATTTAGACAGGGAAATTGGTGTGGTGCGTGATGCAGATACTCATTCCTTGCTTAATGTACAGCTTGAACATATTGCTGAGTACATTGGTGATCCGAGCCTTCTTGGGTATTGATACTGTTGTAGCCACTGCAATGTAGGATGATCCTCGATGGACCCGTTTGAATAGTAAGCATCTCAACTTTGATCCTCCTAAATACTTTTTTGACTAATTGGTCTTTACATTACCTGTTTAGACAATTCATGACGTATTTTTCTCAAGTAGATTTAGTATCTTTTTTTCTTTTGCTTTTATTATGCGTTAACATCTTTTGGGGACTTTCATTTTTGAATTGTTCAAGTGAAATTATTATATGCTATTGAAGAGGGAAAACATTGTTGTTGACGTGACTTTATTACATAAGAAAATTCTGAAACTTATGGTTAATGTAAAGGCAAATATAATATTAAATTGCTCCGAGTTGCTATAAAATGCCTGTTCCTTGTCTAAATTATCATAAAGGAGGTTACGAGAAGCAGTAGCCTTTCAGCATAAGGATTTTTTTTATTTGGACTGCATTTGTCTTGCTAGAACCTGTCAAATTAATTCCAATCACTTGGATAACTGTGCACCCCAAAATCTTAGCCTGTTTAGGAAAATCTACTAGTATTCATTCATAATAAGCCCATAGGTTCTTTAGGTGCTTCCCCTGTTGAAACACTTCAACGTTGCTGGTTTTTAATTTCCAATTGCTGTGACAATACAACTAACATACATTGACTTTAAATGTTGTACCAGATACAGTACAGCTACTAACAACTATATGGACATCTAACACTGTACTGGATATATAATAATAATGAGCATAAATTCAAATTCTGTGGTTTGATCATATCGACTATGTAATCAAATTTTAGTTTGATAAAAAAAAAAAATGTAATCAAATTTTAGTATTGAAAATATGATGTTCTTGATGTCACATGGACAACAAGCTGCTTTTGAGGCACTTCTAAAAATAATGTGCCCCCAGGTTGATGGAGGACATAAGGAGTGATAGGGTTAAAGTTTAGTTTCAGTGTGTTAATTACTCGCAGAAGACACATTGACAACGAGATTATTCTATATGCATGTTTCAGCTATTGTATGTGCTTAGGAAAGTTGCGTTTTCTATTTCATTTACTCTCTCTCTTTTTCTCAGAGTCTTTCTTTTGCCATGCCATTGAAATAGTTCATTCAGATATTTACCTTATATTCAGGTTTGTCTTGGATCACAGCTCGATTAAATCAACGGAAAGTTGGGAAATTACTGCATGGCCGGCAACATAGCATTTAAAGGGAGGACTGTGCGGTTTAGAAAATGCTAAAATGCGGACTGGTTTTCTGGTTATCTATTCTATGCCTACCCAAAGGTGTGATTGTTCTTCCGGCGCAGCAACTGAAATTTAGTTTATCTGGTCCTTTGGCCTTCCTTTCTGATAAAAAATAATAATTATAAAAAAAAAAAAAACAAACGTTTTTAATGTTACTATTATTGTATTTTAAATAGCGATTGTGCTTTGTCCATTTAGAAGGGATGGAATAGCTGAATATCAAACAGACCTGTTATTCCCAGGAAAAAAAAAAGAAGCCAAAAAAGATCGATGATGTTGTATAATAGTTCTTTAATTTCTTGATTTTACTGAGCCATGATAACGCTCTAACGCGCTTACGCACATTTATATTGCATTTCGGAGTTTAAAAAATATTATCAAATCTGAACAATAAAATGATAAATAGGCTAATAAATATATAAATAATAATAATATATATATATATATATATATATATGTATGATAGATAGACCCTTAAATCTCCAAAAATGTGCAAATGCATTTAAGTGGTATACATATATACAGGGGTGCTAACGCATCAGAATTCAGGCATATTAAAGAGTCCGAATTCACACCCCTCTGATTATGGTCAAAATTGAATAATTCTGATCAAAATTAGCTGCTTTCCAAAACGCACCGTTTACTTTACATTTGAAAAAAAAAAATTGGGAAAAGTTTTTTTCGAATTCGGACATTACACGTACTCGATGGTAGTGCACAGCTAGTTTTTTTTTAATGAATAGTGCACAGCTAGTTCTGGGTTCATCAACTGTGAAGTTTGATAGCCAATAATGGAGTTAAAAGAAAAATAAAAAAGCATGTTATTACTGAGTCAACTCGTTCCTACTCTTACTCACTCAATCCAACTCAACCACAAACAGCACCAAAATCTCTTCCTCCCCAGGGCTCTCAAATCCTCTCCCCACCAGAGTCTAATCCTTTAAGCAGGGTGATAGGATGGAACAAAAGATAGGATTTTGCATAGATTGCAATCTTTCGATTATCCTTGATAGAGCAAGTGATGATTTGGAATTAATTAGATCATAAAGGAAAATGAACATGGAAAATCTGCATTGATAGTCCTTTAGTCACCAAGCGGCGGAGTAGGATGTGTGTGGGTCTTCACACAGACATTTACTTCCTGATGGTGTAGTTTTAGATGTTAGTAGTTCTGGTGCAACATACTTTATAGAACCTAAAGTGGCAGTGGAGTTGAACAACATGGAAGTTAGACTTTCAAATGCTGAGAAAGCCGAGGAGATAGCCATTTTGAGCTTGGTTACATCTGAAAATGGAGATAAGATATCTGTTAGATAAAATCTTGGAAATTGATCTTGTTTTTGCTTGAGTTGGTTATGCTTGGTGGATGAATGGGATTTGCCGACTGGCTCCTGGCTTCGTCTTGACCGATGCAGAGGAACAAGAAGGCAGCGGACTGGCTCCTGAAAAAACTTTCCCCATTTTTTTTTCCAAACGTAATGTAACGGTGCGTTTTGGGAAGCAACCAATTTTGACTAGAATTATTCAATTTTGACCGTAAACGAAGAATGTGAATTCGAGCTCTTTAAAATGCCTAAATTCTGGTGCCTTAGCGCAACCCCTATATATATATATAATTCCGCTATAAACTCTGCCAGCGTTCTCGACGCTTACCCCGTCAAGACGGCAATTATTTAAAATTGAAATTTTGATTTTGAAATACACGTGCTGAGCACGTGATCGCCCAAATTTCCTCCCCTCCCACCCTCGCGATCTCCCTCCTCCCGCGCATAGCTCACACTGTGATTTGGCTCCAAATTTCCTCCCTCCCCCGGCGCACAGCGCCGCCCCTCCCGGGCGATTCTCCTCTCTCCCTCCCTCCTGCGCACAGCCCTAAATTAGTTTATGCCCGATTGAACACAGCCAGAATTGCACCGCGATATGGCCCTGGCTCCACCGATTCTCCTCCCTCCTTCGCAGCTACGCACCAAAGCCCCCCCGTGTTGCAGAAGCCGACATCTCCCTCCCCAATTTGCAGAGGCGAGCCCAGATTTGCAGAAGCCGACACAGACATGTTTGTATGATTTTGGAAGCTGACCCGATTTGCAGATTGTGAAGGTCGAACTGAAAGTACAGCTGCCTAACTTATTAGTTTTCTCCAACCTCTATATTGGAACTGTGTCTCTGGGTTTACAGGTTAGACAATGCTATCTTCTTTTATTTCAATTCCTATACGAATAGTATGATTTTCATTTATTTTTAAATAAAAATAATGTTTAGACTTTTAGAATGAGGTACATACTATGTACTGTTGAAAATTTTGTCCAGGAAACTAAATTGATTCTTGTGCTAAGAGAGTTCCCTGAGATACAGTTGACACATTTCTATCAAATGGAGGGTCTTTCGCTGTCTGTGATGTAGCTGTTTTTGTTTATAATAGGTAAGAAAGAAGGCTGTAATCGGCATTCTTGCTTATTGAGAATTTGCTGTCTATTATATGTTTTTTTACAGATTTGAAATTGTCTTATGATATTTGATTTCTTATGAATTATTAATATTTCAACTTTTGCCCTTCTGTTATGTTTGTGTCTATATTGATAATGCATTTGCTACATAGAAAATATAATTTGGGTGCCCATCTTATTGGCCCAAGTGAATTTAGGTTTGCTGAGAGCATCACTTAGACACCTGTTTATGTCTCTCGGTGTCCTGTCTCCTACGTTACAATTTTGTAGTTGCGGTTATGTTTATTGATAGATTGGTTCCTTTTGCTTTTCAAAAATGATGCGTCTTCGAGGAAAGGAGCAATTGATTTGCAGAATAAAGTTGCTAAACATTGCAAGGGTACTGACCTTGAGGTGCCTTTAAGATATGGTGCAGCTAATTTAACTGGTAGCCTGTCATTTTTCCTACAACAGGTATGGAAATAATTTTAATTAATCCTTGGATGTTGGATCTGTATTCCATTCTTTCTCTTCTTAGTTGCTTTGACGTCTAGTGGCATTTTCATTATCAACTTGGGATGATTATCGACTTGCATTTGTAGGTTTATGAGTATACTAAAAAACTTCCTATCTCGAGAGACATATTCTCTGAGATTGCAATAGCTGGGGGATGCCCTGCTCAGTCGGTATTGGCTCGGGAGTTCGTATCTTCTAGTTACATGATGGGTTTGCAAGAATTATTTAATCCATGTTATTTAAATGTAACCACTTAGTGATATACTAAAGATTAATGAAGTATATATTTTAAAATTTATTTGAAATTTTTAACAAAGTATTGGAAAAAATTTAGTCAAACATGTATTGGAGCACTTGGAGGCTATAAGCTTACTTTAAGTCTTGCCTTAAAAGCTCAATTTCAGTTTATACAAGAGAGCTGACATTAGTTTTTTTTTTTTCGCTAAATAGCTACACACCTTACACCACAAGTTGACAACTGGCAGTAAGCAATTTGAAAGATGTTCTATGTTATACTTCAACATGGAAAAGAGATATTACCCCATCATGACTTTGACAAATCGAAGACGGGAGAACATAAAGTTCTATATCAGTATCGCATCCAAATTGCCTCAGGACAATCCACCCAGTATGGTAATTATACTTTTGATATTCACTGTCAATACAGTTGATGTAATACCCTTCTTGATGCGAATCCTAGCGGAATGGATCGTTCTACAATGGCTCAATAGTTTATGAAGTTAACCTCGACTCACAATCCAACGAGAGATTGAAACCTTGGTATGGAAGCTTGACCCGCTGTCTATAAGAAAGACAAGAACCTTGCTATAAACGCCACAATCAAAGCTTCGTTCTTTGATTGATAAATTGGAAGTTTGTTCTTTAGACAAACCAAAGAAGAGATAAGAATAATTCTCAAATAATTGCTAAAATCTATTATTATCCTTATGCTGGCCGAAATTGGCCTTTTAAATCAAAAACATTGTTGCCAAATATGGTTTCCTAAATAATCATCCCTAAAAGGAATAGAAAAACAAAAGACTAATATACCCTTAATCAATAAACTAATTTACAAGATAATTCCAAGCCCATTTACGTCTACTATTTAATGTAGCTCAGCAAATAAATAAATGTAGACGTCTTAGGCTCATCCATAACTTCTTCGGCCTTTTTATCCAATGCTTGTTGAATATAAAGCTCAAAGGCCTTCTTGAATTGCTTGGCTCGATTACGAGTCACGGGACCTCCTGGATAGCTCAAACCATCATATGGACCACCTCCTCTGTATGGCTCAATGTCCCCATCACTTCTCATCATGAAATACTAGTCCATATGAATAACAAGTCGCTGAATAATTTTGAGGACCAAAACATTTAACCTGTTGCCATTTATATTGAGAATAAATTACAACTAAGATGGGAAACTCTTTTTAATTATCAAAAGATATATATAAAAAAAAGTAACCAAAAATAAAAACAAATACCTGGAAATTTTTGAAATCTTCAAGCCTAACAATACCATCTTTTATATGAGTCGTAAAAATAAATTTATACATAACAACCAAGCTCAAGAACTTAGTTAAATCAATGAATACATACTTATACAAAAAGGTCCCTCAACAAACCTTTGTTTAAGAATTCTGGTGGAAGTTCACATTTCGACCCAAAAATGCTTGGGCGAATAGCCAGAGTTTATTTTGTTTGAGAATGAAATGCAAGGTTGGCAATAAGGGCAATGACAAAAACCCAAAGATAGTCCTTGACATTATGAGCTTTGACATTGCATTCTTCTTCTTATTCACAGCATTCATAACATGGTTTGCCATCTGATTTGTAATGTAGTCAACATGTCAACATTTGTTCCACCTTTAATTGTAGCGATCGAATTTACAAAGCTAACCTGGAAGAAAAGAAAACCGTCGATACATATCACGATTTCACAAAAAGAATATTATGAAACTTTCTATTAAAATACATTTTCAAATACCTGTTGAAACTGCCCATCACTAAGACTTACACAAATCTCCATATGTTATTAACCTTATCTGTAATCCTGCAACATTTGATAAATCCTATAAGCAAAAAAAAATTCCATTTGCAAAATAATAAAAGGAATTACATTACCAAAAAGTTCATTTGGAAAAAACCTTGGGAGAGCAAGATATCTAGCTTCGCAAGCAAGCAAAGATCAACATAGTCAAGAAATGGCTTAACAAGCACCCGATGTCCATCAGTTCGACCTTCACAGTCTGCAAATCGGGTCGGAATCCGAAATCATACAAACCTGTCTGTGTCGGCTTCTACAACGCAGGGGAGGGGGGTGTTTAGTGCGCAGCTATGAAGGAGGGAGGAGAATTGGGGGAATTGGGGCCAAATCGCGGTGCAATTTCGGCTGTGTTCAATTGGTGGAGTGAGCTTTGAAATTGCGGCAATCAGACAAAAACTAATTTAGGGCTGTGCGCGGGGGGAGGGAGAGAGGAGAATCACTGGGGGGGGTGTTGTAGGAAATTGTATTTCAAAATCAAAATTTCAAGCGTCTTGACGGGGTAAGTGTTGGGGACGCTATAGACCTCGACTGGCAGGGTTTATAGCTGGGCTCTATATATATATACATATAGGGTGGTTCTAAGGCACCCGAATTTGGGCTCTTTAACATGCCCTAATTTATGCATTGTTTAAAAACTGAAGAAATACGTTTGGTCAAAATTGAAGCAATTCTAGTCAAAACTACTAGCTTCCCAAAATGCACCATTTGTAACATTGAGGAAAAAATTGCTTTGAAATGGCATTTACTTTACCGATCCAAATCGCAAATGCAGTGGGAAGCAGTTGACACATGAACTTAGCGCAGCCACCAATTGGGCTTAATCCGGGTACCTCCTTCCCCACGATAACAATGGTACCAGTCGGCGCCATCTACTTTCTCATTCCTCTGTACCAGTCGGCGGCGAAGGCACCGCGGACTTCCTCTGCACCTCCTTCCCCACTAGTCGGCGGCTCTACACCAGCAATTAGTGAGCTTCGTCGCTTCCCATCATTTTCTGTTTTCCGGAGGTATTTGTACCATAATTTATATTCTTCCTTTACTTTCTATTCCCTTCACTTCAGCTTGGTAGGCTTACCAAACGTTTGATGAAATATCTCACCGAAGGATTACAAAGCTTATGACCATTATTTGAGTTTATGCATTTGATTAATTGTTTGGTTAGAAAGAAGCTGCATAAATTATTTTTCTGCTTCCATTGCTTATTATTAAAAGAGTTCTAATAAAACCTTTTGTTTCCCATTCTTTGTTTGGAAAAAAAGTTTATTTTGATATTAAACTTTGTGAGTGTTTAAGCTTGTTTCTATTTGGTCTCAGATTTTCAGCTTTAGGTGGGAGGTGAAGCTTGTTGTTTTTAAATTACACGGATTTTGTTTCGTTTAGTGTTAGGTTTCTGATATGTTTGGTTTCATGCAACTTCATGCTTTCAGATGTTGTAGAAGAACTAATGGTAGCTTGGAGAAGTTTAGTGCAAAACACATGGCTTTTAATATGAAAAAGATAAAATGTTTCATATTCATATGGATTTTTGTTAGATTTTTATTTTTATTTAAAGAAAAAGCATTACTATCTCTGTCTATATCGGGGTTTAGAAGTCATTGTTTTCACACTCTGTTCATTATGGTAATGTGATCTAGAAATAATTACTGTTATTTTACTCCACATGTTGAGGATGAAAAGAAACCCAAATGGTAATTTATGGTAAATTATGATTTTTTTTTCATGAATGTAAATTATGGTAATTTGCTTATATACTATAAATTACGATTTACAGGATTGTCATTTGTTAGTGGATTTTTCCGAAAGTCAATCAAGTGCAAAAGATGGAGATATGCTAGCTGTTTCAAAAGTGAAGAGATGAAGATGATAATATTTTCGGATTTATTCTTTTTTGTGTGTTGCAGTGAATATGGTAGATTTGATAGGTAGATAGATATCTTGTTGCGAATGTAAGGTTGGACTGATTTTAGCCATATTGAAGCATATGTGAGTTCTCGATGAAGGTTTTAGATATTGTTATACATTTTGGTTGTTCATGATGCCTAAACATCTCATATATTGTCATAGAACATTGGCTTTTTACTTTGTGTAGTGCATCCATCAAAAAATGATGAATTGAAATAAGATTCTTTTAGTTATTAACATCAAATTTCTCAAAATTAACTTTAAAGTCAAAATCAAACTAATCAGTTATTTAGTTATTTATGAGCTAATTGACTTAATCTAATTCTATAGTACCCCGTAGAAATGCAAATACATGAAGGAAATCAATTGCTCCATTGTCTTTTTCTTTTTGACCCAAAGAAAAGTCTCTTTGTAGCTGGATTTTGCTAAACCTTTGAATCTTTTTCATTGGCCACTACATAAGAAGTAGGTGCTTCTCATATATACATTGTAATGTTTGACAAATCTCTGTGTATAAAAGGAAACAAAGAAGAGAAAAGAAAAAAAAAATCAGGACAAAAGGATAAAAACAATAATAAGTATTCTATATCTGTCAAATACTCAATTTGCTACTTTCTAAACTTTAGTTTTAAATAACAAGATGTGTAGTTTCTCCATTGAAAAATAAAGATTTATGGCACGGTTGCCCCTCAACCTTTACACGTTTTTGCACTTGACATCTTAATCTTTTTTTTTTTGGCATTTAACCTCCCAATTTTTAGTTAGGTTGCACCGTTACTACTAAACCTATTTTCCATTAAGTTTCTGTGATCAAAGCATGTGTGAGAGTACATGCCAAAGCCATTAGATTTATTTCTCTTTTTCTTTTGTTCCTATACAAACCACACAACTAACAAAAGAAGATTGAGCACTACAAACCCAATAGCAATACCAAATGCAACAACTCCTCTAGTTTTTAACCCTCTTGAATTTTTAGATGAAGAATTTATGTTACATTTGTATTGGTAGTTCATTTTACAGTAGGTTTTTGTGATGAAATAGAAGGAAATGGTGAAGAATTGGGGTTTGAAGAATTACCAGGTGGAGCAGGGGGAGAAGTATTAAGAGGTGGTGAAGAGGATGAAAGGACAAAAGGAGGAGGTGATGACAATGTCGATCCTGAGGGAGGAGCAAATTGAGAAACAATTGGAAGAGGTGGAAGAATAGGAGTAGGAGGCGATTCATCTAGTCCCCCAATTTGTGGTAGAGGAGGATAAGTTGAAGAAGGAGGTGTTGGAACACTGGCTGGAGGATGTTGGGTTACTACTCGAGGAGTTGGAGAGGCTTGGGGAGGAGGAGAACCTCCTGAAATAGGGGGTGCTGTGGACGAATTCGGAGGCGGTGGGGTAGCTGCAGCCAGAGGAGGAGTAGCAGGAGGCAATGGCGGTGGGGCTGAATCGGGAAGCGCTGGTGACGGCAGCAACGACAAAGCAGGAGGAGATGGGGGAGGTGCAGAAGCAGGAGTTGATGGGGGTAGGGCGGATGCATGTGGTGATGGTGGTGGAGACATAGAAAAAGATGGTGGCGGCGTTGATTGCGGCGGGGATGGAGGGGGAGAGGCAGGCATTGCTGGAGGAGAATGAGAGACGTTGGAGGTGGAGTTGAAGTAGCTAGAGGATCAGAAGTTTGATTGGGCAAAGACGTTGAAGAAGGTTGTGAAGTGCTTGAAGAATTTGATGGAGAAGGAGGAAAAGAACATATAGGAGTTCAGCATTGTCTGCTTTCTCTGTCATTTGGAGCCAAACAACGTAATGAATTAAAGCAAGTGCGGCTCACACGTGCTTTGATCACATAAGCTTAACAGAAAATAGGTTTAGTAGTATTGGTGCAACCTAACTATAGCTTGGGGGGTTAAATGCCAAAAAAAAAAATAAAGTTAAGGTGTCAAGTGCAAAAATGTGTAAAGGTTGAAGGGCAACCGTGCCATAAATTCGAAAAATAAAGGAAACAACCAGTTGAATGTGTCACAAATGACCCAAAACTTGAACCAACAATGCAATGCCATGCAGGGCCATACATCTTGTCAAACTCCTACATGAAAAGCACTAAATGATTATCATTAGCTTCAAGTTAAAAAAAGAAAAGTAAAAAAAAGAGAATTGAATAAGGATTTGATTATTATTTTAGCACCATATGATCAAGAGAGAGACTTGGCGATTTGTACTATTTTTAATAATATTTTCACATGGGCTGATAGATAAATCATTTATATTCCAATACTAGTCACAATTTGCAATTAGCAATTGGACAACACTGTGAATTGTGTTTAGATCTAAGATCCAGATTTCTATCATGAAAGCTGTTGTGGTGATTTTTCGTCACGGGCCGGCTTTTGTTGATTCCAGCAAAAACGGGGCAAAGCTGGTTAGAGGGGCACCGGTGTGGTGACCGACGTTTCCCCTCCGATGGCTAAGTCAGTGAAGCTTCTCATTGAAAAAGATAAATAACTATAAATGACGTAAAAAAAAAGGGGGAGGGGGGAGAAAAGCTGGAAAAAAAGGGAAAAATGGAAATAAAGGAAGGCTGGTTCGGGTTAGGTGAGTTGAAGGAGGTGATGAATAGTGTTTTCAATATCTTATTAGGATATATTCAAAAAGGGGTTAAAAGCTTTGTTAAATGTTAAAAACCAGACAAAAGGTGGTCTCATCCCCCCCTCCCCCCGCGCCAAAATGTGGCTGCTCGAGACCTTGGTCTCAGAGAAAAGATTGGGCAAAAACAAGGATGATGGGATGTTTTTCTAGGGCTCCGTGCGGCTCAAGTTGATCATTCTCCTTTCTTTGCTTTATTTTTCCTTATAACCAATCATGGAGGGCCTAGATTGACTAACAATAAACCCTACCTCTTAGATGAGAGACAAGTGTCCCCTTCCCAAGTATATGGGCTTTAAATACTTTTGGGTTTATGTGGACCACCACATTATTGAGCATTTATTCTACTACCCTCAATCATTAGGTATTTGGCCCATTAAATAGGTAAAAATACCCACAACAATAACCTCCAAATTGATTCAGTCTGAAGATTGAACCAATTTTAAAGGATAAAAAATACATGTTGGGCGCGAATATCGAGGTTTTCAAATTTGAATTTCAAAATGATTGATTTTTTTTTTAAAGGACGTAGCTTTCTTTGAGAGGATGGGACGTGCATTTAATGCACGCCCCATGTCTGCACGCCTCCCCTCCCTTTGTGCGCCGGTTGAGCCCGTAGGCTTTCCATCTTCTTCTTTTCTCTCTTTTTTTTTTCTTTTCTTTTCTCTCAAACCGAAGGCTTTACCTCCCTCCTTGTTGACCGAGAACCGAGCACGATAGCGTTTTGAGTCGCCTAACGGTTTGGGTCGCCCCTCCTCTGCTTCGTTCAGCTTCGTCGGTGGCGTTTCTTTTCCTCTTGGTCGATCGACGGTAAGTCTTCAATGTCCCATCTATTTTTGGTTTCGATTTTCTTCCTGTTTTTGGGCCATTTTCTTGCTAGTTCATCCTTCTAACTCTTCTTTCTTTTCACGATTCTGCTCAGGCTTTTGGAAGGGAGAAGACTTCTTCCTTGCTGAGCCTCGTCGTGCCCTCGATTCCATCAAAGATCCAAAGGTACAAAATTTCTCCCTCTGTTTCGCCCTTGTTTAGGGTTTTTGTGCTGCTTTGCTTCCAATTTATGTGATGTGCTGCTGCTTGGTAGAGGTTTTAGGCTCACTGTTTTGTATAGAGGTCGAGGGCTTATGTTAGAACCCTGGGTGACATGGTTGGAAGCTATGGGACCAGGCTGTGGTCCGGTACCCAAGCAGAAGCCATGCGTCCGGGTGCTGGCTCGGCTCTAGGTAGAAACCAAATGCCATAAGGTTCACGGAATCGAGGCTGAAACTCAGGCCTGGATGGAGGTCATGGAATCTTGCGTGAAAGTCGGGACCTGGGTGGAGGGCACGGAACCGAGGCTGAAACTCGGGACCTGGGTGGATGCCATGGAACCGAAGCTGAAGCTCGGGACCTGGGTGGAGGCCATGGGGCCGAGGTTGAAGCCCAGGACCTGGGTGGAGGCCACGGGGCCGAGGCTGAAACCCGGGACCTAGGTGGAGGCCACGGGGCCGAGGCTGAAACTCGGGACCTGGGTGGAGGCCACGGGACCGAGGCTGAAACTCGGGGCCTGGGTGGAGACCGCGGAGCCGAGGCTGAAACTCGGGACTTGGGTGGAGGCCATGGAACCGAAGCTGAAACTCGGGACCTGGGTGGAGGCCATGGAATCGAAGCTGAAACTCGGGACCTGGGTGGAGGTCATGGAACCGAGGCTGAAACTCGAGACCTGGGTGGAGGCCACGGAGCCACGGCTGAGGCTGGGACCTGAGTGAAAGCCATGGTGCTGAGGCTGAGACTGGAGTCTGAGCAGAAGCCACGGAGCCACGGCTGAGGCTGGGACCTAGGCCGAAGCCACGGTGCTGGGGCTGAGGCTGGAGACTGAGCGGAAGCCACGGAGCTACGGTTGAGGCTGGGGCCCAAACCTAGGTTTTTGGTGTGGTGCGATGAGTTTTGGTAGGCTCCAAGAGGTTGGCTCATGGTTCAGATGCATTAGAATCCCTTGGCGACTTTCTTCCTTCTGTTCAGGGGATGGCCATCCTGACAGCGAGTTGCTTCTCTGTTTCAGATGTCTCGCCCTTCACCGAGCGGTGGTGGTGGTGGTTCGAGTCGTCCTTTACTTAGTCAGCTTTTAAGTTTTCAAACCATCATTGATCCTGTGCCCAGGCCCTTCAGGCCTAATATTTTTGACGAGCCACCATACTCCCAATTGAGGGCTATCGACGTTTCGCAGATGGTGGAAATCTCCGACTTTTCAGACTCTGAATCTGGCGATACCTCTAGGGCTGAGGAGCGTGCGAGCTCCTCTACAGCTGCAGCTGATGTGGCTGGGTCCACAGCTGCAGCTGGCATGGCCGGGTCTTCTTAGGAAAGAGAAAAAGTGAGGGTTCTCGAAGGAACCTGGAGTTACGACGAGGTGAAGTCTAAACTCACCCAAGCTAATTTAGACCAGTTGAGACTGGATTATTCAGTGCCGGACGAGATCACCCTTTGGGTACCAGAGGGTGACGAGTTGCCCAGTTGTCCTCCCGCCGGTGAGGTTGCCTTGAACAGGTGGTTTTTCAAGTGCAGACTGAGGCTGCCGCTTCCGCTATTCGTCCGTTGCCTTCTCTGCGATGTTCGGATGGCGCCTCTTCAGCTCAACCCCAACGCGTGGAGAGGGATTTACTGCTGTTTTGTGCTATGGCAGGAGCACTTCGGTGTTAACCCCACTCCTTCCGAAATTCAAACGTGTTTCGAAATCAGGTCAGCTACCAACAAGGTTGGCTCATTCTGCTACTATCCACGACGCAGGAAGTTTCTTATGAAACCCCCTGAAGTTTCAAACTGGCAGCGATAGTGGTTCTTTGTTGGTGGGGACTGGAAGGACAAGGGCGAGCCCCTGACTCGTGAGTTTTGCAGAAGCAACCATAAATGGAGTCCGTCCTTCCCCTCTGTAGACGAATCCAGTAGGTTTAGGGTTGATCTCATCCTTAGCCTTGAGCTATGTGAGAGAGACTCTACCGTCCTTTTAAAGGAGGCTAGGCTGGCCAGTGGTAGTGATCAACTGCTTTCACTTTATTTCAGTTTATCTTGACTATTTAGATGTCTGACCTCCGGATCGTTTCTTTGGTGTAGTGATGTCGTCAGGTTTCGGGTTTAAAAGGGCTCTGCCTGGCCGTTCTGATAGGAGTAGGGCGGCTAAGTCAGTGAAGGTCAGCCTCGGGCCATCTATCCGGGCTCCCACCGTCGCTGCGGAGAGTTCACTCCTGCCTCCTCTTCCTTCTAGAAGCGCCTCCTCCAAGGACCCTAAGGGAGGCGTCAGCTCTCCTCGACCAAAGGGGAGCGGGGACCAGACACCGGCTTCCAAGGTCGGTGTTCGTCCTTCTAAGGGAAGGAGGGTTTCCTCCCCAGAGGCGAGCCGGGGGGAGAGGAGTAGGTCACCTGGTAGCATGGGTGAATTTGTGAACTTCTTATCAAAGGACGTTCTTCCGGCTGAGGACAGGTGGCTCTCGGGCATCTCCGAATCTTCGCTCCCTTTTGAGGCCTCTCGCCTACTTGGCTTGGTGAGAATTCACATTGCTATGCTTTTAGGGACTTTAACATTTCTCGTTATTTACTTGTGTGCTCTCCTTTGTTGTGCAGGAGGCTTTCATGGTTTTCAAGCTTCATGAACAGATTGCTCGTCACAAGGAAATATCTGCGATCTCCGTTATCGACTTAAAGGAATCTCAGAAAGAGCTAGAGGAAGCTAAGAAATGTATAGTCGAGTTCGAGCTCCTGATGACGAAGAAGGACCTAGAGGTCAGTTAGAAGGAAGGCGACCTTAAGCTGAAGGAAGCTGAGCTGAAGCTCAGTAATGCAGAGATAAGGAAGAAAGACCAGCTTTTCACAACATCGGCCGCGCGGCTTAAGGAGCAGGTTAATGAATCAAAGGGGCTGAAAGCTGAGCTCGAGGAGGCAAAGAGGAACCTCCAGCTGAAGGACGATGAGATTATGAGGTTGTATGACGAGGCTGAGGGTCAATTCGATGCAGGAGCCGACTCTGCTGTCGGGTTTATCAAGTCTAAATTCCCAGACCTTGATTACAGCTTCCTCGACCAGTCTCTGGATCAAGCGTCGATCACTGTCGCCTCAACTTCTGAACCGACTGATCCGGGTTCGCGTCCCTCAGCTCCTCCTTCAGAGCCGTGTTCCTCTGCTCCTGCCTTGGCTTCGGGCTCTCCTCCCGCTGCTTCTCCTCTTCCCAACTCAGGCTCTCTTCCGGCTGTGTAGCTATCGGCAGCTTCCGCCTCTCTTGACTGGCTTTTCTTTTTCTGCTTTTCACATGTTTGTAATTAGGACTGTTCCTGGTATGTTAAGGCTAGGGCTGATTTTTGTTTAATCATTTCGCAATACTGTTGAAAGAACTGAATAGAAGATTTATTTTTGTGCATCTGATATATATTTGTGTTATTACATTTTTTTTTTGTTGCGAAACTTTGCCCTGGTGCCTCTGTAGCCCCCTACTCTTCCATGTTTGTCGATAGAGAAGTTGGGAATAGTTAGCATGTGCAGTGGTAACTTTTAATCTGCTTGGCCTCACGACTATTTTAGCCTTTAGCTTCTGGTCGATCTGAGCCCAGCTCGGGGAACTATTAGCCTCTGGGGGTTCAGACCCTTGGCTATTCTAGTTGCCAGCTCCTGGTCGATCCGAGCCCAGCTCAGGGAGCTTTTAGCTTCTAGGACGCTTAGTCTGGTGGCTGTTTTAGCTTGCGGCTCTTGGTCGATCCGAGCCCAGCTCGAGGAGCCATTAGCCTCTGGGGGTTTAGCCTCCTGGCTATTCTAGCTGCTAGCTCCTGGTCGATCCGAGCCCAGCTCGAGGAGCCTTTAACTTCTGAGGCACTTAGCCTCGTGGCTGTTTTAGCCTGCGGCTCTTGGTCGATCCGAGCCCAGCTCGAGGAGCCATTAGCCTCTGGGGGTTCAGCCCCCCGAGCTATTTTTAATTTTTGGTAAGTAAATATTTGTATTCATTTCTTGAAAGAGAAATATCATTTCATTGACAATACTATTGTGTCATACAAATCAACAGAAAAGTTACATAAATTACTGAAAATAAATCTTCAGATGTTTTGCATTCCATGGGTGGGCGAGAACTTTTCCTTCTTCTCCCTCTAATTGGTATGTTCCGAGTCGAATTACTTTTCTCACCTGGTATGGGCCTTCCTAGGTTGGACCCATAGTTTCGGCTCCATGTTCCCTAGTGTTTAATGTAATTTTCCTCAGGACTAGGTCACCGGGCCGAAAAGTCCTCTGTTTTACTTTGGAGTTGTAGTACCTAGCCGACTGTTGTTGGTAAGCCGCTCGCGCACCTTAGCTAGATCTCTTACTTCTTTTATCAGGTCTAGGTTAAGTCTCATTTGCTCTTCGTTCTCTTCTAACTGGAAGTGCTCAGTTATGAAGTTAGATATCCCTATCTCGACCGGAATGACCGATTCGGCTCCAAAGGCTAGTGAGAAAGGAGTCTCTCTTGTCCCTGTTCTTGGAGTCGTCCTGTAAGCCCACAGGATTTCAGGGAGCTTCTCGGCCCAAGCCCCTTTGTGTTTGTCCAACCTAGTCTTTAAATTATGCTTAATTATCTTGTTCGCAGCCTTAACTTGGCCGTTGGATTGGGGGTGGAATGGTGAAGAGAAAGTTGCCTTGATTTCCAAATTTGAGCATATGTCTCTATAGCTTTTATTGTCAAATTGTCTTCCATTGTCGGTGATGATGGTATAAGGTATCCCAAAGCGGCAGATGATTGACTTCCAAATGAAGTTTGAAGTTTTAGCTTTAGTGATCGTTGATAGGGGCTCAGCTTCCACCCACTTGGTGAAGTAGTCGATTGCTACTATTACGAATTTCACCTGACCGCGCCCCGTTGGAAGCGGGCCAATGAGGTCAACTCCCCATTGAGCAAATGGCCATGAGCTTCTGATAAAGGTGAGCTGCTCTGGTGGTCCTGACAGGACCCGCCCCGGAAATCCCTACAGAATAACCGGAGAGGCCCCGCCTGAGGAAGATTCCACCAGAACCCCTCGGGGCAACCGACAGAATCCTCCTCCGAAAGGGGTAATAATCAAATAAACAAGTAAACAATAATGGGACGAATAGTAAATAAGATATGAACGAAAGTAGATAAAATAAGCACCACAATAAATTAACGAGTCATGCTGAATAATTAAGAAACAATATATGAAGTAGGTGGAAATGGCAGAGCCACTAAGAGTGATAGACAAAAATATAAATAATACAAATCCATCAATGATACAGAATAAAGGAAACATGATTTATACATAAGTAGAAGTAACAGCGAAAGTCGAGTGCGAATGCGCTGCCGATGGTAGTCCACGGAAACCTGCAACTAGGACCTAGGGAACGAAGTAAAAATAACAAAACGTGAGATATAAATATCTCCGTGAGTGCTCCTAGATAACTACAAAATACAATTTCAGCCGTTAAAACCTTTACACTCAAACCTCACGTCACTCAGTTGAAAGGTTCCCCGTTTTGAAAATCATTTCGCAAAACCCTCGGTTTACCCCAAATCATTAAATCAATAAAAACGGTTTAGGGGCGAAAACGTAATTTAAAACAATTATCGAAATCACGTACCAAACACTAAAAACGTAAATGAAATCCATAATAATTAATTGATGGTCAAAACACAATTTCATAAACGATCAAGCAAATGGGTCAAAATTGAAAATTTTATTATTTTTTTTCTCGAAACGGGATGTTACAGGTCCTCTTTGGACTTTTGCGAACCTTTGACAAGGGTCACATCTTCTCACGAACTTCCTCGTGTCTCCTTGCATGGTTGGCCAGTAATAGCCCTGGCGGACTATTTTATGCGCCAATGACTTTCCTCCAGCGTGGTTCCCGCACACTCCTTCGTGGACCTCCCTTAGGACGTAGTCCGCTTCCTCCTCTCCTAGGCACCTCAGATAGGGTAATAAGAAGCCTCTTTGTACAGAACTCCGATTATGAGGGTATAATGTGGGGCTTTGTACTTAAGTCTTCGGGCTTCTAGCTTGTCTTCGGGTAGGATGCCGTCTGCCAAAAATCTGATCATTAGGTCTCGCCAGCCTGACCTCTCCTCTATTGGGTTCACCTCCTGCTTCTTCTCTGAAATACTGGGCCGTGGTAGTGTCTCAACGGGGATCGTGCGCACTAGCTCTGACTCGGTAGCTGATGCTAGCTTGGCGAGCGAATCAGCATTTGAGTTTTCGGCCCTCGGAATCTATGTAATGTGGTGCTCTTCAAAATCTTTCAACAGTTCTTTAACTACTTTCAGATAGTTGATCATGCTGGCCCCCTTGGCATGGTATTTTGAATTGACTTGTCTCACCACCAGCTATAAGTCACTGTAGCTATGTAACCTCTTAGCCTCTAGCGATCGAGCCATCTTGAGTCCTACGATTAATGCTTCGTACTCTGCTTCATTGTTTGATGCCTTAAACCCAAGTCTAAGCGTATACTCAAGCTTGACATGATCTGGAGCCGGAGTGGTTAAGATGAACCCTACTCCGCTTCCATGCTCGTTGGATGATCCATCCGTATGTAAGGTCCATAATGAAGCCGGGTGTGTATTACTTGCTTCGCTGCGGTCATCTGGGATGATGATTTCTCCTTCTTCTGAAGTGGTGAATTCGGCAATAAAATCAGCCACTGCCTAAGCTTTTATCGCCGTGCGGGGCTTGTATAATATCTCATACTGTCCTAGCTCAATGGACCATTTGATTAGCCTTCCGGATGTCTCTGGCTTCTGCAGCACCTGCCTAAGGGGGTATCTGATGGGCACCGTAATCGAATGCGCCTGAAAGTATGGCTTCAGCTTCCTTGAGGACATGACCAAGGCCAGGGCTAACTTCTCTACATTGGGGTACCTGGTCTCTGCTTGCACCATAGCTTTACTAACATAGTAAATCGGTAGCTGGGCCGTTCATTCTTCTCGTATGAGGGCGGAGCTCACTGCTGTCTCTGACACAGCCAAGTATAGGAGCAACGTCTCTCCACAAACTGGCTTAGAGAGTTATGGTGACGTACTCAGGTACTTCTTGAGTTGAGAGAAGGCCTCTTCACACTTCTCAGTCCATGTGAAATCCTTCGCTCCTCTGAGAATTTTGAAGAATGGTATGCATTTGTCCGTAGCCCTCGAGACAAATTGGTTAAGAGCCGCCACCTTTCCTGTGAGCCTTTGAACCTCCTTCACCTTTCGAGGTGACGCCATCTTCATAATCGCCTTTATCTTGTCGGGGTTGGCTTCGATTCCGCGTTGGTTTACCATGAAGCCTAAGAACTTTCCTGAGGATACTTTGAAGGCGCATTTAGCGGGGTTAAGCATCATTTTATGTTTCCTCAAGACACTAAACATCTCACCCAGGTGATCCATATGCTTGGTCTCCTTGCTGCTTTTTACTAACATATCATCTACGTATACCTCCATTGTCTTCCCGATCTGATCAGCAAACATCTTGTTCACCAGTCTCTGGTAGGTGGCTCCAGTGTTCTTGAGACCAAAAGGCATCACCTTGTAGCAGTATAGCCCGAGATTGGTGATGAAGGTGGTATTCTTCTGATCGTCAGAATGCATTCCAATTTGGTTGTATCCTGAGAAGGCATCATAAAAGCTGTACAGTTCGCTGCCCGGTGTTGAGTCTACCAGCTGGTCAATCTTGGGCAGTGGGAAGCTATCCTAGGGGCATGCTTTGTTCAGGTCCGTGAAGTCTACGCACACCCGTCAATCTCCGTTGCTCTTCTTCACCAATACCACATTAGCCAACCAAGTGGGGTATATCACTTCTTTGATGAATCCTGCCGTCAGGAGTTTGTCTACTTTGATCTTGATCGCTTCATATCTTTCAGGGTTAAAGGCTCTTCTCTTCTACTTCACTGGCCTGAAGCTGGGATCTACATTCAGCCTGTGCACCATCACCTCTGTGCCTATTCCTGGCATGTCTTCGTGGGACCAAGCAAAAACATCTGAATTGGTCCTTAAAAAATATGTGAGCTCCTCATTCAATTCTGGGGAGAGCATTGTTCCAACCCTCGTGGTCCTCTCTGGGTTATTCGGATCTATTTGGATGCTAGTGAGCTCCTCCACTGGTTCTCTTCTAAACATTCCTTGTCTCCTATCGTCCAACCTTCTTTCAGAAAATTCTTCCTTAGCTGTCTGGATCTCCATCATCAATGAATCTTCAGCTATCACCTTCGAATCAGCCTTAGATGCCTGTGAAATGTTCTTTTTGTTAGCTTCAGGTGTTGCTGGTGAGGTGATTGTTTCGAGAGGTGGCTCAGAGCATTTTTGCTCGGAGGATGGTTTTTGTCTCCGCGATTTTCCTCCTAATGTTAGGTTCTAGGCCAGCCCAGAACATTTCTGTTCGGGGGTCGATGCTGGCTCGGAGCATCTCTGCTCGGAGGGTCCAGCATGGATTAAGTGGTTGAGTTTTGGTCGGAAACTTCATCATGAGGTGGTAAGTCGAGGTCGCTACTCTCAAAGCGTTGAGGGCTGGTCTCCCTAGAATGGCGATGTATGCTGACGCTGACTTTATCACCAGGAAATTTACTAGGACAGTGGATCTGTTTGGGATTTCCCCAACAGTGAGAGGTAGCTCGACGGAACCCTTGGGGAAGATTGTTTCTCCAGCGAACCCCATCAATGGTGTCTGCACAGGTTTGAGGACTTCTCTTTTCAGCCCCATTGCATCGAAAGCGGGCTTGTACAGGATATCAACAGAGCTTCCGTTATCGATCAGCATCCGATACACCCTGTGGTTGGCAACTTGAGCCGTTATCACTATAGCATCGTTGTGTGGGTGTTGTACTCTCGCAGCTTCCTCGTTCGTGAATGTTATAGAGAAGCTCTCTCTTCGGGTCACTTTCGTTGGTCTGTAGGTGCAATTCACCTCATGATGCGTGTCCAAACCTTGGCGCCTCTCGCATACGCCTTGTGTGACCGGTTCGACTCATCTCCGACTCCTAGTCCTCACATTCCCGAGTATGTTACCCGGGTGTAGTGGGGGTGACGACGCTTCTCCTCTTCCAGCATCTTCCCGCCTTAGGGGAACCGGAGTATTGGGCCCTGCAGCTTTTGCCAAAAACTCCTTTAGCTGTCCTCTCTGGATCAGGGCTTCGATCTCGTCTTTCAATTCCGTGCATTCCTCTGTAGTGTGCCCGTAGTCTCTATGGTACCTACATAACTTGTTCTTATTTCTTAATTTAAATGGGGTTCTCATGGGGAAATGTTTCTTCAGTAGGTTGTTTCCCTCAATTTGCATCAATACTTCCGAGCGAGTTGTGTTGAGGGGGGTGAACCTCTCAAACTTGCCCTTGGGCGGCCGGGGTGCTAGGTTCACCTCCTCGTAGTTCCTCTTATTGCTCCGGGGTGAGGTACTTCTCTGACTTTTCCTGACTTCAGATCTCCCGCTTCCTCCATTCTGGTTCAAGTTTCTCCTGCACTGGATGATTTCTTCCGCGGAGATGTGTTTATATGCTTAAGCCAACATCTCTGAGAATGTTCGCTGTGGGTTCTTAGCTATCGTCATGATGAAGTCCTCATCACGGACTCCATCATGCATGGCTTGCATTGCGCGGTCGTCAGTGCAGCCCTCAATTTGTATCATCATATCTGAAAATCTTTGAACATGTGTCTTCAAAGACTCATTCTCCCCTTGCACAACAGATGACAAGTGAGAGGGCGGCTTCGTCACTGGTCTGGCTCCTATAAACTGCACCATGAAAGCACTCTCCAGCTGGCTGAAGGAGTTGATTAAGCCAGGGCGTAAGCCGGTAAACCAAGTTCGAGCTATCCCTCCTAGAGTTAAAGGAAAAGCACAGCATTTGATAGCATCCTCTGCAGCTTCAAATTCCATCCACACCTTATAGGCTCCAAGGTGCTCCACCGGATCTCCCTTGCCTTCGTACCTCCCAACACTTGGCATTTTGAAGTCCTTGGGGAGCCTAGCTCGACGTATCCCTATCCCGAATGGTGAAGTTTCTTGTCTTGGTCCGGGCGAATAGACATAGGGATGTGGGTGAGGGATTAAGTACTGCTGGTCGCTACGGAACTTCATGTTAGCCTCATCTTCAAGTCTTCTCCTCTCTGTTTCAATTCTTTGCGCCTCCTCAGCTTCCAGTCTCCTCCTTTCAATCTCGTGCCTCTGCTTCTCCTCAGCTTCTACTCTTACTTTTTCTTCAGCTTGGATTTTTCGCCTTTCCTCCGCACGGATTCTTTGCCTCTTTTCTGCTCGGATGAGCCTTCTCTCTTCCTCTACTTCAGTTCGCCTCGGGATTCTGCTCTCTCTTGCTCTTCTCGTGCTCGCCGTCTGGCGTCAAGGGAAGCCCTTAGGTTGCTGAGGTCCAGGCCATCATTTGGGGAAGAAAAGGCGTCGCTCATGGATCTCGTTCGCGAGCTAGTTTGCTCCTCAGCTGGCTGCTGGCAGGCAGGCGAGGGGTAGTTCCTCCCAGGGTTCCTCCGAGTTTCGCCCGGGGGTGGTCTTGGGTGAGGTCTTGATGGCGCTGGCCTCCCTCAGTTGTGTTTCCGTGAGCCTCTAGCTGATGTCCCAGCTCCTCTCCTGGTGCTCCCCGATCTCCATAAGTCTACGGGACAACAAGGTCTCGTGGAGAGTCTACTGGAGCTGGGCTTATCATTGTCCGTGAAACCGGCTCACGGTTGGTTTGCTGCTGGTTCTCGAAGAGGCCGATGACTTGCTCCATCCGGTTCTCCAAGTCGGATATTCGAGTTCGCTCCGAGCGCGGGGCAATACATCTCTCACTTCGCCTCAGAGTTGGCGGCAGCAGCTGGGAGGGCAAAGTGCTCGGTTCAGCTGCCGGAATTGATGTCCCTTGGTTCGGGAAGGAGCTGGTTCTCATGGGCTGCTTGCCCCTGGCTTCTCTGTTGGATGGTTCAGCTCCATCCAACGTGGCCTGCTGTTCCGAGTGGGTGTCTGTCATTTCGCTTAAGGTCTTGCTTTGGTTCAACTGGGTTATGCTTCAAGTAAGTTCTGCTTCTGTCGGGTTGGGCTCAGCTTCAGCTGGGTTCAGCTCCTGTCAGGTTCAGTTCTAGCCCTGTTCAGCTTCAGCCAGGTTCAGCTTCAGCTCAGTCCAACTTCAGCTAGGTTCAGCTTTAGCCAGGTTCAGTTCCAACCGGGTTCAACTTTAGTTCCTGCTAGGTTCAGTCCAGGTGCTGCGGTGAATTTTTTTTTTTTTTTTTTTTTAGATTTCTTTTGTTTCTTTCTTTTTTCTGCTTGCCTCTTTTTTTTTTTTTTAGGCACTGAACATCACCCTTTTCAGAAGCACACAGCACAAATATCACCCAAAAGGGGCTGAAACATCAAGACAAATTGAAAGCCGAATCTATGAAAAGTCTAACCGAGAGTTAGAGCAAAACAACTATGAATCTTAAACAAGAAAACTGAAAAAGCAAGCCTAAGAACTAATAAAACCCGAGAAGCCAGCAAAACTCAATGAAACTAACCACACTCAAAAAACCGTGGGTTACAAAGATGCAAGAAAAAGCCATAAACGGTGGAAACAAACACTGGTTCATCGAGACAAAAATGCAAAGATTTCAGAAGTGAAAAACAGCCACAGACATAAAATAAGAAAGGGAAAATCGTTCCCACAGACGGCGCCAAGATGTTGTGGCGATTTTTTGTCACAGGCCGGCTTTTGTTGATTCCTGCAAAAATGGGGCAAAGCCGGTTAAAGGGGTGCCGGTGTGGTGGCCGGCGTTCCCCTCCAATGGCTAAGTCAGTGAAGCTTCTCATTGAAAAAGATAAATAACTATAAATGACATAAAAAAAAAGGAGGGGGAGAAAAGCTGGAAAAATGGGGAAAAATAGAAGAGAAAGGAAGGCTGGTTCGGGTTAGGTGAGTCGAGGGAGGTGATAAATAGTGTTTTCAATATCTTATTAGGATATATTCAAAAAGGGGGTCAAAGGCTTTGTTAAATGTTAAAAACCAGACAAAAGGTGGTCTCATCCCCCCTCCCCCCCACCCACAAAATGTGGCTGCCCGAGACCTTGGTCTCAGAGAAAATATTGGGCAAAAACCAAGGATGATGGGATGTTTTTCTAGGGCTCCGTGCGGCTCAAGTTGATCCTCCTCCTTTCTTTGCTTTATTTTTCCTTATAACCAAGCATGGAGGGCCCAGATTGACTCACAATAAACCCTACCTCTTAGATGAGAGACAAGTGTCCCCTTCCCAAGTATATGGGCTTTAAATACTTTTGGGTTTATGTGGACCACCACATTATTGGACATTTATTCTACTACCCTCAATCATTAGGTATTTGGCCCATTAAATAGGTAAAAATACCCACAACAAAATCTTCTGAATGAGAAACTTTTGGTCAGTGTGGCTGATCAGTGGCCCCAGACATATCCATATTAAAAAGAGAGAGAATGATCCATACTTAATTTCTACTGCGATTTAAATTTTTTTCAGAATCAAAACCAAGAAAAGGAAAAGAGATAGAAAACAAAATCCCCTAAAGAACCATGTACTTGTTGTTTCTATGTGGGATTTCCACAGTCAAACAACAATCATCCAAGAAAATAGAACATCCCAAAAGAAACACCCAAGAAAATAATTGCATAAAAAAAATATAACAGTAGATATTTCTAGATCACATTACCATAATGAATAAAGTATGAAAACAATGACTTCTAAACCACGATATAGACAGAGATAGTAATGCTTTTTCTTTAAAGAAAAAATAAATCCAACAAACATCCATATGAATATGAATCATTTACCTTTTTCATATGAAAAGCCATGTGCTTTGCACTAAACTTCTCCAAACTACCATAAGTTCTTCTACAACATCTGAAAGCATGAATTTGCATGAAATTAGACATGTTAGAAACCTAACACTAAATGGATCAAAATCCATGTAATTTAAAAACAACATGCTTCACCTCCCACCTAAAGCTAAAAATTTGGGACCAAATATAGACAAGCTTAAACACTTAGAAAGATTGTTATCAAAACAGACTTTTTGTTTTCCAAACAAAGAATGGGAAACAAAAGGGTTTATCAGAACTCTTTTAATAATAAGCAATGGAAGTTGAAAAATAATTTTTGCAACTTCTTTCTAACCAAACAATTAATCAAGTGCATAAACTCAAATAATGGTTATTAGCTTTGTAATCCTCCGGTGAGATATTTCATCAAACGTATGGTAAGCCTACCAAGCTGAAGTGAAAGGAATAGAAAGTAGAGGAAAAATATAAATTATGGTACAAATACATCCGGCAAACGACAAACGATGGAAAGCGACGGAGCTCACTAATTGCTGGTGCAGAGCTGTCGACTGGTGGGGAAGGAGGTGCAGAGGAAGCCCGTAGTGCCTTCGCGGCCACCTGGCTCCTAGATTCACTGTCGATTGGTATAGAGGAACGGGAAAGCAGATGTCGCCGATTGGTGTCGCCTTTATTGTGGGGAAGGAGGTGCCCGGAGCAAGCCCGACTGGTGGCTGCACCAAGTTCGTGTGTCAATAGCTTCCCTCTGCATTTGCGATTTGGATTGGTAATGTAAATACCATTTCGAGGCAATTTTTTCTCCAATGTTATAAATGAAGAGTTTTGGGAAGCCAGTAATTTTGATCAGACGTATTCCTTCAGTTTTTAAATAGTGCGTGAATTCGAGCATGTCAAGGAGCCCGAATTCAGGTGCTTTAGCACCACCCCATACATACATACATACATACATACATACATAGAGATTGGTTAGACAATAGCAAAAGCAGGAAACTAACCAAAAAAAAATTATTTTCTAAAATGACCTCGGATTTGTTATACAATAAATGCTGGAAGATAAAGGCCAAAAGGAGTAGATGAGAACGGGAACTAACAAATAGAAAACATCTCCCTGCTAATAAGATAATAAATGCTTGTTTATACTATATTAATATTTTGTTTTTTTTGTTTTGTTTTATATCTTTATATTATATTTTGCGTGTGAAAATGAATGCAATTTTGTCAATAAAATACGCACAAAAACAGAGTATGTGACACTTTATTTAGATATTTTTTAAACCATGAATTTGTTTATCGCCAACCATATTATTTACACATATACTACATAATGCTATCATTTGTACAGTAATATCGTTTTCTAAATAGAAAAAACATGAAAGTTAATTCCAAACGCACGAATAGTAATATTTATCAGCTGCATTAGATCTATAAATTTTATTCTATCTTCTTCGTTTTCTTCTCCAAAAGAATAGATTATTTGATTATTCTTCATATCTGTGATGGTTTTATTATAAAACTAACTAGAGAGGCTTATGCGAAACGAATCTGGTTGTTTTTAACAGATTTTATCCACTCTCCATATCAGCCTGTTTTCATTTTAGTTTTTGTTTCCATGAAAAGGATAATTGAAAACTGATCAGTCTTTCATGAATCCAGAGGCCACTCGGTTTGCTCTTTGAGTTTCTTAATAACTTTATAAGAAAGCTGTAACTAAAAGGATTTTGAACTGTGTTTGATAATGGTTTTAAAATTAAATTAATATAACGCGTTTAGGTTTTAGAATGTAAGATTGGTATTTTCTAAGTAAAGAAATTAAATATGATAAAAGGTAATTAGATGTGTTTTAGAAATTTGATTACTTGTTTATGATGATAATTTGCAATAGATCAAAGTTTAAAAAGGTCTGATTCTACAAAATAGTGAAAAAAAAACAATCGTTTTTTTTTTTTGATGACACAAAAGCAATAGCTGAATTCCATTTTTTTTCCTAAGTTTCTGAAATACATACCTTAGATGCTTCTATTTACAAGTGAAAGTAAAAAAGTCTATAAAAAATAAACTTTAAAATAAAATAAAAATGTACATTTGAAAAACTTTATTAATTTTTCTTACGAAGACAGATTAGTCACACAATCTATACTTCTTGGGTTCGTTTGGGTCTGCGTAATGATCTGTTTTCAATTATCTTTAATCAAAATAGTCAATCTTATATCATTATTTAAAAATGTATCATTTTTGATTAAATATAAAAAGTTATATATATTTCATTTATACTTAAACAAAAATAGTTATCAAAATAAATAAAATTATAAAATTAATACATATCAAAATTAACACATAATAATATCATATGTATTAGGTTCATGAAATAAAAAACAAAAATATTTGTATAAATCTCATCAATTATATCACAATTCATTTCATCTATTTGTACAAATCTCATGACAATTTTGTACCATGGATAGGGAAATATTATTTGGATATAATGTATTAACTAAAATTAGTATTGTGTTTGGTATTAGCTTTGTATAGTTTTATATAATACATTTTAACATTTTAATAAAAGATATGATGTATAACTAATAAATTAAAATTTCTTTGTATTAAATAATAAATCTTATCATTTTTTTTTTGCACATGTAGATTTTTCTATACATTTTTTTTTTTGGGGCATATCTACTGTCAAATTTTTGAATTTTTTTTATGCTTTATTTTTTTTTCTAGCTAAATGGTAAATTTGTTAGTATTGAAAACATATATTATTTTATATCGTCATTTTAGATTATATTTATAATTTTCATTGTTTTGTCTGTAATTTTTGCTAGCCGAGCTTAAAAATAAAAAAGCAAAAGTAAAACCCACAATCTAAATTATATCTACTATTAATTTATTTTTAATATTTTTAGAACTCATCAATGATAAGTATTAAAAAATTTAATATTAAAAATTAAAAACTTTAATAAAATTAAAAGTTAAAAATTAAAAGCTTTATAAAAGTTAAAAATTAAATTTTAAAAGCTTTAATAAAAGTTTAAAAATTAAAATTTTAGTTAAAAGTTAAAATTTTTAAATTTTAATAAAATAGTCCAATAAAATACTATAGTATATCAAATATTATATTGTATATATATTTTAATACAATTTTACATCAAACATATGAGATGTATTATATAATATATTACAATACAATCTAATACAATATAACGTACCAAACGAACTTTAAATGTATTATTTATACATCATATGCCTGTATAAAAAAATGTAGAAAAAATTAGATTGTATCACCATGGCTCAGAGTTTTAGGTAGATTGATTTAGGTTTCAATTTTTAAGAAGTTTAAAGTTTGAGTATTCAAGTTGGATGTTCAATTTTTTCTACTGAAATAGGCATAATGAAGAAATTTTGAACTAGCAGATTGGTCCACTCACCTCTACCACTACAACATTTTTTATTTATTCAAAAAAAGAATGTCCCTAAAGTTCATAATTCAAAGTAATCCTAATAATAATAAAATAAAAATTATATATTAAGTATTTTAACAAAATGTTTATTAATTAGAAAAATAACAAAAAGGTTTGAAATTAATTAAAGATTGTAAAAAGATAAAAGTCTTTCTGTTAAACTGTAATTACCTTAAATCTTACTAATTTATTAAATTTATATTAGATGTAAAAATAAAGTGTACAATTCTCAGTTGACATCCACAATAAAAGAAATTTTTTTTATTAAAAAGACAAAATAAAATAAATAAATAAATAAAGCAATAATAATAAGCATTCAAGGAGTTTAAGGATAGTAAATTTCATTTGAAGGTAAATAAAGCAATAAGCATTTAAAATTTGACTTTTAAAGGCCACAAATCTATGACAGTGCCCAATACTCTGTGGATGCTTCACCTAGTTTATTTTTTTATTTTTTTTAACCATTTATAGAGAAAAACACTCAGATTTTCCATTTCTACCTAATAGTCACAAGTTGTTAATATCTGACCAGAATATTTTAGGGCTACTTTTGTCATTTCAATTTCCAATCCAAATCTATTCAGCTTTCTCGTAATCATCGACCAAACGTGTCCTGAATAAAAATCTGAAACACTTCTAAAAAGCCACGTGTATATTACCGACTTCAGAATCCTCTAAAATGCAAAGGCCATGCCGTCAATCTGGACTTTTCCTCGGTTCCCGTAATACTACGTCGTTTCCTTCCCAACTCAGTTTTCCTTCGGCTTTAAATGTTTTTAGATATTATTTTAAATATTTTAAATTATCAATTTAAATAAAATCGTAATTAAATAATAATATATTATTTCACTCAAAAATGGATCTATTCACCGATAGGGTAAACATTAGTGCTACCACTAGATTATGATTTATATATATAAATATATTATTACAAAAATTATTAATATAATTTAATTAAATAGCTAAATTAAAGATGAAAAATTTGATAAATTGTACAGTACGTTGAATGAATATTATTTAGAATTCAGCAAAAAAAAAAAATTATTTAGCGTGAAATGAATTTTAGAAAAAACCCGTATCAAAACAGTGAAAGAGGGGCAATTTAATCCGGTCCTTAAATTGCGACAACAAAAACGGTAATCCGACTGAAGGTAGAGGTAGAAAATGGAAGATTAATAAAAAACCAAATCTTTCTGTTTCACCGGAAATATCTCGCATTTTTTTTTCTTTTTCTATTTCTCTTTGAAATCTTTAAATAGACAAATAGTAAATTTAGCCAAACTCTCTCTTTCTCTCTCCTATTTCTACAATTTGGATTTCTCTCTCTTAAGAAGAAGTGCGGAGAAGAGAAGAGAAGAGAAGAGAGAGACTTTGAAGGGGGTGGATCTGAGAAGAAAAGGAGAAGGAGATCTGACTGGGTTTTCAGCCTCTACTCGGAATTGAGGGCCCAGAAAAAGGGGTCTTCTTTCTCTATCTGTTTCTTTTTTCTGTTACTGGTAAGAATCTCTCTGCTCCCATTTTCTAACCTCTGTTTCACTCTCTCTTTTTCTTTTTTTGGTTCTTTTTTTAAATGGGTTTTTAACTCTTTTTTTTTTTTGGTTATTGACCCAATTGACCTCTAATCGGTCTTGATCATTGAAGGGAAAAGAATTGATTCGGATCATATGTATTGGATTTGTGTGTGTGTGTGTGTGTGTGTGTTTTTTTTTTTTGAATATGCCAGGTTCTTTTCTGCGCAAAGAGATGTTTTTATTTCACTGCTCGAATTATATATATAGAATGCATGCATATGATTCCACCTTTTTTTCAGTTTTATGCAATTATTTTTGTTTATTTCAAGTTCTTTTTCCTGGGCTGTTAAAATATGGGTCTATTGTAAATTGTTGTTGTCTGAATGAAGAGGATCTGTTCAGGTTAATGTTGCACTGAATAAAACCGCTGGACATTTATTATAGGTTTACTTTGGTTTGGGATCTGACTTGACGATCTATTATGCTTCAGTACGTTGTTCTTATTCTAATGCTTTTATCTGTGATGGGTTTTAGCAAAAAATTATTATTATTATTTTAAAATTAATCAATTCAGCTAGAAATCTTTGCCCAAATTTTTTTTTTACTTGACTTTGTCTCACTTAAGTTTCCATTAACTCTGTTCTTATTTAAGAATAATGCCTTTCAAAGCAGGATTGTGTTGTGAGGCTGCTGTTTGGTTGGAATTATGGGCGTCGAAGTTGTGGGATTTGAGATGGTCGAAGGACCAGTGGAGACTCTGACTGGAGTTGACAAACCTGTTTTGCATGAAAAGGAAAATGGAAAACTGGATCAAGCACCTGGGCAGAATGAAACCATAAAATTTGGGTCACATGGTGAAGAACCGGTTAAAGAGGAGGAGAATGGCGTTTCTGATTCTAACTTTCCAAAGAATGCAGTTGATGAATGGCCTGCACCTCAGCAGATCCATTATTTTTATTTTGTCAGGTACCGGCCATTTGATGATCCGAAAATAAAAGCTAAAATTGATCAGGCTGCTATAGAGGTTGAAAAGAGGACCCAAGCCAGGCTTAAGATCACTGATGCATTGAAGGCAAAGAGGGTGAGTTTGTGATTTTTGAAATCTGCTTGACTTGCAAGCTTATCACTGAGTATGAGCCACACAAACATGTATATATATTCTTCCATTTCTTTGAGCATTAGGGAAATGGATACTAATTTCTATCTTTTTGTTGATTGTTATCCCTTTTATAGGCTTAGTTCTGTGCAAAAAGAAAGTATCTGTAAATAGAACTATACAGAGGGATGTCTTTTGTGTTCGAGTTGTTTATTACATGATGATTAATGCTGTCTTTTTTCTTCTTCTTCTTCTTATTTTATTTTTTTTTATTTTTTTATTTTTATAAGTTCAAATTTGATGGTTATGGTTGCATGTATATTTTAGTCCATAACATCATTTGATTTCGCTGTGCCTTTTTCCTAATTCTCCTACAGTCTGATCGCTCAGAGTTGATTACTCAAATTAAAGCTCTCAAAGATGACAACAGGCAGTTCAAGACAATTGTGGATGAGAAAATTAAGGAGATTGAACCTCTTCAGCAAGTATTGGGGAAGCTGCGTAGTGCAAACAGTGCTAGTCGGGCTGGTGGTTTATGTTCATCTGAAGAAGAGCTTAATGGTGTTGTATGTTTCAGTTCCAAGCTTTGTAGAACACTGAATTCCTCATATTTTTCTCTTGTGACTGCTTTGCTACCCTTTATGCATTCTAATTTTGTTGGTGGAAACAGGTCTACAGCTTGCAGTACCGCATTCAACACGAGAGCATCCCATTATCTGAGGAAAAGCAACTCCTTAGAGAAATCAAACAACTTGAGGCTACAAGGGAAAAGGTTATTGCTAATTCTGCTATGAGAGCAAAGATTCAGGATTCGATGGTTCAAAAAGAAGCCCTTCAAGACCAGGTTAAAGTAAGGCAAAATTCTAACTGTAACTTTGATTGAGTTTGTTGTTTTTGTGTTTTTTTGGGTTAATAATTCATTACAAATTCTCTTACTGCTAATTATTTAATTCTAGCTTATCGGTGGTGATTTGGATGGAGTGAGAAAGGAGCAACAAGCAGTGAGGGCCAAGATTAAGCAGCTTGATGATGCAGTGAAGGCAATAGACAAGGACATTTTGGCATTACAAGATGAGCTGAGTGCTATTACTGAGAAGAGGGAGAAAGCTCGTGAAAGTATTCATCATCTGAGGAAACAGCGTGATGAGGGGGTAGGTTTTACTTGTATATAGTTCTCAGATTCTGCTTCCACACTCTCAAGTTTTCTTTGTTGACCTTAAAAATTACATACTGAGTTCATGAGAAAACTGAAAATGTCCTTTGATCAAATTGTGAATAATTAGCCAATTAGAAGTAGCGGCAAGTACACACTGTGTTAAAAATTTTAGTTTAAAGATGCAATGATCAGGTTTTGTTCAGAGTTTACTGGATTTTTCATTGCTTTGACAGACTGAAATGGCTAACTACCCTTATTAGCTACCATAAATGGAAGTCCTAAATTGAAAGTATTGGATGAATTACCTATCACTATGAATCTAGGTTCAATATAATGCCAACAAAAGTTGGTAGTAATATGATAAGAAGATTCTTCTGCGATGTTAAATGTGGTTGTCATTTTGGTTCAATTGTTGGTGTTGTATGGCTTTGTAAGATTACCTTTGTTATCTTACATGCTTCATGGAGTAGAGTGTCTTTTTTTTTTCTTTTTTTTTATACCATAATGCAATATTTAGACTTTTTTTCAGTCATGTAATGCTTTTATGTTTAATATAGTTATCCTTTTTTCCAGAATTCCTATTTCTATCAAAGTCGTTCACTCTTGAATAAAGCCAGAGAGCTTGCTGCTAAAAAAGATATCAAGGCCCTTGAAGATCTTTGTTATGCCGAGGTTTGTTGAACCAGCATTAATTTGTCAAAAACTTCAATTTTCTTTCAAGTTATAGCAGTATAACTTTGATTCTTTTACCAGGTTGAGAAATTTATGTCCCTCTGGAGCAGTGACAAGGCGCTTAGGGATGATTATGAGAGAAGAATATTGCCATCATTGGATAGTAGGCAATTGAGTAGGGATGGGCGAATGAGGAATCCTGATGAGAAGCCATTGGTGTTATTGGAAGAACCTGCACGGCCTCAAGTAGAGACATTGGCAAAAACTCATCCAAAACAAGTGAAGGAAGAGACAAAATCCCCTCTAGTAGATGCTTTGCCTACTAAAAAGGTCCAGAAAGAAGTTAAAACTAAAGCAGCAGATTCAAAATCCAGTACAGAGCACATTGACGTAGCAGACAAGGACATTGTCTTCGAAAAGCTTCCAAAAGAAACTCCTGTCAGACAAAATGAGGTTGATGCTGCAAAATTGAAGGAGATAAAAAGAGAAGAGGAAATTGCAAAAGCTAAGCTGGCCATGGAACGGAAGAAAAAGTTGTCCGAGAAAGCAGCAGCCAAAGCAGCCATAAGGGCTCAAAAGGAGGCTGAAAAGAAGAACAAGGAAATTTTTTTACTTTGTTATTGCTTTGTTTAATAGCTTTTTGTGATCATGGAGTTAAAAATCTTACATGAATTCCTATTTACTTTCCTCAGGACCGTGAAAAGAAAGCGAAGAAGAAGGCTGCGGCATCCACACCCGATACCAATGCTGAGGAACCAGAAGAAACTGCTGGAGAGACTGCAGAACCAGAGAAGGCAAATGAAAATGTTGAAGCTCCAGTTGCAGTGAAAGAAAAGGTGCAAAAGGAGAGCAGTACTAGGTCCAGATATCGGACAAAAGGGCCAGAGTCAGTTCCAAAGGTCATACTGAAACGTAAAAAATCTTCCAATTATTGGATATGGGCTGCTCCTGTTGCTGTGTTGGTTCTGGTGCTTCTAGCGTTCCTATATTACTATCTGATGAGGAAGTGAGGCTTTAACCCAAGTAGAAGAGTTATGAGCCAATATTTTCTGCTTGATAAAGCTTGTTGAGTGAGTAGTAGGTAATGTAGTAGTTTAAAAAAAGGAGTTTATTCCTTGGTTCTTTTACATCCTTTTACCAGTATGGATATTACTCATAATGTTGGAATTAGCCTAGTCAATATGTTTTTTTCTTTTTTCCCTGAGGGAGATGACATACATTTTGTTTTTGGTTTTAATGTATTTTCAAGTTTTTGACTTGCTGAAAATTTATGGATGTTATCTGGAGCAGTAACTTTACCTATTTAACATACCCTTTTTTCGTTTATTTTTTTTCTTTTAAATAAATAACTTACAGGGAAAAAAAAACTGGCACACCATTAGGCATTACAGCTCATTTTTGATCATGCCAACTCGCTGTAGGCAAAGAAATATTATCGGTTCAGCAAGTAAATATGGATCTGGAGGTAAGATTGGCAATTGAACACATCAAAATTTGTATGGATAGGGATGCAATAGTAAAATTCATGTGAAAATAGAATTGATAACAAAAAAGAAAAAAAGAAAAAGAATGGTCTTTATATTCAATACGTTGATTTTCAGCCCAAACGATGTTCTTGCTGGACTTAAGAGTCCATGAACCCACTAGGGAGTTGCTCACTAGATTAACACATTTGGAACACTAAATCCCTTGTGGACAACTTATGATGGCGCATCTTTCTCCATTTTTGGCTAAGAACATCATCTTTCTCCATCCTCTTTGTTTTCTTGCTAAGTAACATCTTTCTCCATCTCGAATATACCAAACTGCAACACTCTAGGATGTTGATATATTCTTCTGTGTTAGCGTTTCCCTCCAACTTGGATGTCCAACGAGCTTAGAACTTGGACACCACTGCTCAATATATTACTGGTGGAGCTGGTATTAATCGCCAAATTCCACTAAACCTAAGAGAATTCAAAATGTCCAAATCACAATAATCTGAGAAATAATTAAAACAATGGGAGTGTTTACTGATTTTAAAATGCACAGTCCCATTGGAAAGTTGCTATAATTGGGCATTGCGAATAAAAGAGCAGGAAGCTTAGTTTAAAATTCAGGTTTTGAACTTCCAACTCCAAAAGGAAAATAAAATTGAAACATAAATATGAAATGGAAGATGCTTAGATTGTTGATCAATACAATTCCACCAAACATTCAAGACTTGCATAGTGTAATAATTTAGTTGGCATGTTCAAAATTAGACAAAAGCAAGTGTTAGCATCCTTTTGCGCAAAATGGCTAATAAGAGCATATCAATATAAATGATACAAAATGGACCCAAAATCTTCTATAAACCAGTGCACAAAAACGAAATAAAAAATACAATCTTGCTTGAGCCAATTCATCTTAACATAAAAGGAAAGTGTGATTCAGTGAACGAAGAGCACATACCAAATCTAGCGCTGAATATTGAGCATCTCCTTAGCCTCACTCTGCTCCTCCAAAAGCATTTCACTTGTATATTTACTCAACAGTTCCATCTTCTTCTTCTCCAGCACCATCCTCTCAATCTCCTTGTCGTCCGGCAATGGCACATGAGCCACAAACTCTCTCTCCTTCTCGTTCTTCTCTTTCAAGTCCCTCTCTCTCCTCCTTTCCTCCTCAACCACCTCCTCTTCCTCCTCAAACAGAACTTCCTTCGCCGCCGACAGCACCTCACCGCTCTTCACAGCTCTCCTCGCCTCCTTCCGAATATCTTCCATCCTCCGCCACTCCGCCACCGCCTCCGCCCTCATCTTCTCCTCAGCAGGCCCTTCAACCCTTTCCAAAACCCCATCTTCGTCGTCCCTGTATCCGTAGTAGCTCGCATCGATCCTCTTGTATATATCGTACCGGGTCCGCCGCTTCCTCAGCTCCGGCGGCTTCTCAAAGAGCTCTCGAACTCCCGGCAACTTCTTCGCCGCGCCGAAGTAGCGGTACCCTGGGCCTCGGCCGCTAGGGTTTGGGACGTCGACGATGTTGCCTTCGAGGTCGGTCATCTTGGCGGAGTGCTTGGTGTAGTTTGGGCCACCGAGCTCGACGATTCGGCGCTCCCAATGGGATTTCTCGCGTATGAGCTTGTTGATCTCGTCGTTGAGGTCCCGGAGACGGTGCTCGCCGAGACCTTCGTTCTGAACCTCGGCGACCTTACGGCCGATCTCGCGCATGATCTGCTGGCGCCATTTGTCGGCCTCGGCGAGATCTCGGCATTCTGAGGCTAGGTAAGGACGGCGATCTTTGGGCTTCTTCTTCTCCTCGGCTTTCAAGGCGATAAATCGATTGAGCATAGACTGAGCTTTCTCTTCGTTACGAGCCATTCTTTGATTTCTTCTGCAAAATCACCAAAACCCTAATAGCGATGCGGTTTATGTTGGTTGTCACTCTCAGAGTAGAAGAAGAAGAACGAGTCTCAGAATTCGAAATCCCTAATCCTCTTATCTATTACAACTTTACAGGTTTACTACCCTGCGTCTATTATTCTAAATTACTATTTTAATATTTTATAAGAAAATAAATCGATACAATTTTTATTTGGTAAAAAAAACTAATGAGAAAATAATATAAACTTTATAGATTATAATATATATTGTTAAATTCATTTTTATTTTTGCAATATTATTAAATCCAAATTGAGTTAATCGATTTTAGACTTTTAATCATATTCGACAACCTATTTTAGTAATAATTCTTAGTAGGGGTGGGCGCGGTCTGGTTTGGTCTGGTTTTTTATAAAAATTCAGACTAAATCATACATTGCGGTTTAACTTAACAACAAACCAAACCAAACCATTAGGACCATTCAAACCAAACCAAACCAAACCATTCATAAACGGTTTGGTCTGGTTTGGTTTAACGGTTTAGATTGCGATATTTAATTTTACAGTCCAAAATAATTACAAGACTAAAATTTAATTTTGTAGTTCAAAATTTAAACTAATTTTAATACTACAATACTAAATTCAAATTCAAAATATTACAATTCAAAATCTAAATTAAAACAAAATATTACAATCCAAACTAAAAATTAAAAATATATATTAGTTATATATATTATTAATAATAAAAAATATTATAATTGTATATAATATTAAGTGCGGTTTGCAGTTTGGTCTGGTCCAAAAATTATCCAAACCGCAAACCAAACCATTAATGACGGTTTTTTAACATAGTAAACCAAGCCAAACCATTCTCTTCTACAAACCAAACCAAACCGAACCAAAAGCAACGGTTTGGTTCGGTTTAAACGGTTTGGTTCGGTTTTGCCCACCCCTAATTCTTAGTGTACAATATTGCTTTTTTTTTTAAATAAAATAATAATAATACTTTTAGGTGAATTAAAAAATAATAATACATGAGTAGTAAAATAAAACGATATATTAATTCCTAGTAGGATAATACCATAAAAAAGCTAAATAAAAAAGTTTAATATGTATTCTCTTTTACTACTGCTATTTTTTTCCTTTTTTACAAAAAAAGAAGAAGTATAATTATAGTAAAATAATTTCTATAGATTAGAATATGAAATGAATATTAAAATTTGCATTTTAAATTATGATACCATAATACTATTTAAAAACAATTTACTAATTAATTTAATGTTAATTATTACCAAAAAAATTAATTTAATGATAATAGTAAAATAAATTAATAAAATTATTTTTAGAAAAAATAAATAGATATAATTAAAATTAAATTTTTTTTAACAGTTTGACATAAGCATGATCCGCCAATACGAATAATTAGGAATTATATATTTTTTCTTTCTCAAGAAATTGTCATAAATTTGTGGACCAAGACCAGCCAGTATTTTTCCAGTTAAGCGGCCTTGGTCTGCTTGAGGCGCAGAGCGGCCATGGCAGCCAAGACCTTGGGATTACCGAGCCTTGTAAGGAGTGTTGCTCGGGCTTTTGTTGTTTCCTACCCCCTTCATATTACCAGCAACCTCTCTTATCACGGCCGGCTTGGTTATCTTCCTCTCACTGCTCCGAGTTCTTCAGGTGCGACTTTGTTATGGCTCTAAATTCTAGGCTGATTAATATAAATCTGTATCTTACTTTGTCTTTTTGATAATTTAATTTGAACACCCATTTAGCTTAATGTCAAGAATGTAGCATTGCGTGTAATATGGATAAAGACTCTATATAACGAGTAACAACTACGAAGCAACCAAGTTGGAAGTTCATAGATGAGAGCAATTGGGATTTTGGTTGCTAAAAATAATATCTTGACATCAATTGAGAAATTGGGTTACTGATGCTTGTTAAAAACTCAGTGTGTATTAGCTTTGGTGAACTCACATAAATTGAGCTTTTGTGAGATTTATGTCATCGGGGAAGGTCAAGTTATGTAAATTTATTATGTTCTCAAGTGCTAGGCCTAATGAGTACTTGCATACTGATTGGATTTAGGATGTGTGCATCACTTGTAATACTTATGTACGACGAAACTTATTCATTTTTGTTTTGATGTTATCAATGATTTTCTGTGCTTATGGAGTTATGAGTTCATTTCAGAAAACAGGGATTTACAATTGTTCACTCTTACAATTTTGAATATAACTTCAGGAATGTGCCACATAACACAAGCTATAAAGGGGGATGTTGATGTTTTACTTAAAGGAGTGGGAGACAAAAACACTATTGAGGAAGTGAAGCATATTCTAGAAATGGTATTTTTGTAAGCTTTCTATAAGTTACATTCGACTTTACTGTTACCTGCAAACCTTTTCTTGAAATACAAAGGTTCTAAGATCCTATTAATAAAAAAAAACTATGCAAAGATGTTTTGAAGCTCTATATTTATCTCTTGCACTGCTTGGATTCTAAGCTTTTATCCAAATTAATGCTGCATTGCAGGCTAGGCGAGCATCATCAAGAAGAGAGATTCTCCATACAAATTTTCTCACCCCTCCAGTGCTGAAGGAGTCACTGCTAGCTTTGGACAAACTAGCTGATGTGAAAGCAGTTGCTCAGGGAGGATACCCACAGGTTTGACTTTGCTCTTCCAACAATCCCACATAAGATTGTTTCTTTGATGGCTTTTCTAAGGATTTCGTCTTTTTTTCTCTTACCTTATATAAATATGATTTTGTAATGACCAACTTATTGAATCTAAAATCTTAAACATTCAGATTATGTATTTGTCGATCTTTCAAATTGTCTAGGCTGAGCGGTGCCGAATTTCTGTTGGACAACCAGATGTCTTTACAAGTGTTCCAGATATACTTGCAGCATTGAGGTAGGAAGTTCTATATCTTGATAATTGAAAGTTCTAGTAGCATCCATCTTTTAGATTCTGTGTGATTTTTTCTTAATAGTCTTTCTTGATCACTTTACAGTATCACAGGGAACTTTAGTTACCAACCTTGTTCTCATGGTGACTTCCTTGGTGCAATTCTTGGAACAGGAATTTCTAGGGAGAAGCTCGGAGATATAATCTTGCAGGTATTTTTATGTTGTGTTTTGATAAAGCTATTTATTTATTTATTTTTATTGTTGGATAGAGTTTACATATAGGACTGTGCACTGAAATTTTAATAGCAGGTTTTATATCTCATGTACAAACCTCATACGTGTAAACTAGGGTTGAAAGGGCACTGCCCTGTATCCTTCCTGCCAAAGCATTGTATCTCATTGTGTTAATTGATTTTCTGTCTACAAACTTATTGGTGAAACCCGTAACTGTCCATTGTTTTCTCTTTTTCATGTTCAAAGAAAAAAGTACTTGATTGCTAGCAATCTCCCAAAAATGCAATATCTCGGGTTGGGTTGCTTTTTTCTATTTTTTCATTCTTTTTTTTTTTTTTTTCATTTTTATTCCTGCTGCCAGGGAGAGAAGGGGGCTCAGATTATTATTGTTCCAGAACTTGTGGACTTTCTTATATCATCGCTTGACAAGGTGAAGTTACTCTTTAGGAAAGATTTATTGTATTCAGTTAGATTTAATATAATAACATCATATACATCTTTATCACCTTTATCTGGTTGCTCAAATTTATTAGAAGATATAATAGTAAAAAGTTTGTGTTTAAAGAGTGGTATTATAGGATCTAGCATGGTTTTACATTTTTTTGAGTCTTATATGTAACATTCCGCACCTGTTCACATATTAGAATTGGAAATTTGCCTTGGGCTACATGTAAGAGTTGCATTTCTTATCTCATTATACAGTTTTTGCATACCTCACTTATGTTAGTAAATTATTCCTCTTGCAGGTTGGTAATGTTTCTGTATCTTGTGAGAAGATACCATTGATTGCTCTAGATTATGAACCACCAAGGTGCAATTATTGATAATGAGGATGTCTATACTTTATTTATGGTGATATTCATCATTTGTGCTTACATAATGTGTTATCTTTGCAGGACCAAGTCATTTAAAACTGTAGAAGCATCCTTAAGGGTGGATGCCCTAGCTAGTGCAGGATTTAAAGTCTCGCGCTCAAAACTTGTTGACCTAATTAGGTAAATTCCTTCAACAGTAGTACTAAATCTAGGCCTTGAATTGCTGATCATGTTCGCATTTCTGTGCTGTTGGGTTTATCACTAGGGTGTTTGACTCTTGAGTTTTCTTTAGTTTTTTATATTCAGCAGGCCATAATCTTTTGTTAATTCCTTTTCAGTCTTGTGGAACCTTCCACATGAAACAAATAACAGCTTGTTGGTACAAGAAGCTGACTGCTGAGTTCAGATATTGTTTCCCAACACTTCCTTATGTTTAAGTTTCTTGCCATGTTCTATGCCCTGTGGTAGTAGTCTTTATTAGCTGTTACTGCTAGATTATTAGCCTGCTTGCTAGAAGAGGTTTTAGATCCATGTTTTCTGTAAACATATTCTGTGGAAAATCATGAAAAAGATAAAATAAAAAAAATACAGCCTAATGAGTCTTGAGTTATAAATTCATGAAGAACTTGACTCTGTTTGGTTTTGATCGATGCTATTCATGTTTGAATAAATTCCATGGGCTTTCTGTATGAAGGAACTTTCACCAACAATTTCTTCATATTCTTATTTTACCTTGCAATGTGGCCACATTCCTTGCTGGAGGCCAAACTCTTGAGATACCCGATTCAAATTAGTGATCAACTTGCTGCTATTATTACTTATAATGGCCTAGTTGCCATCATTACTGCTTAGGTCGTAGTATTATTCTTTAGTATGTTATAAACTATTCATTTGTCATGCCCAAAATTTGGAGGATTTATGAGCATAATTCCTATTCACAGCATTAAATTTTCGTTTATTTTTTCTTCTTTTTAAACACGTGCATGCACAGATATACTTTTAATTGGAGGAAGTGGTATTATTCCTGTTGGTTGCCTTATGTTGTTAATGGAAATGTCTCAAAAGACCTCTCTGTTTGTGCAGTAACGGTGATGTGTGTGTCAACTGGACCCCTGTTAGTAAAAATGGAATCACACTTAAGACTGGTGACATTGTCTCAGTTAGTGGAAAAGGAAGACTAAAGGTCAGTTCTCAAATTCTATGAATATTTGTTTGGTAGATGACTTTTAAGCTATATAGCACTCGCACCAGTAATTTTTCAGGGAGGTAAAACAATTTTCATAGTTGTATATTCATATGCATTCTGTCCAATATTCTGGATAATATTTAAGTTGAAAATGCATCCAATTCCTCTGTCAGAAGTCTACTATTTCTATCACGAGAAAGGATTTTATGGTATTCAATGCCACAGTATATGGCATGCATCATAATCAATATTTGGTTTAGAGCTACTGGTGCAATTAGAATATTATATATTTGCTAATGCGATGCTTTATTGTGTATTCTGTGTCTATCTGTGACGGATTATATATTTCTTCTGTTTCTCCTAGTGTCTTCGACAGTTGATGTATCAGCATGTTTATATTCTAATTTGCCTACTTCTATATGCATATCCATATCCATATTCATACTTTCTGATGTCTATGCAAGTAGCCTGGAATCTCTGATCAAATTTACATGGATTCAGATAGGAGAAATAAAATCTACAAAGAAGGGAAAGTTTGCAGTTGAGCTCATTCAATATCCGTAAATTTTGGCACGGGTTAACTGTGAAGATAATTATCAATGGAGTAAACTAATTGTTCTGAAGTGGGCAATTTTTCACATTACAAACTGAACGGTATCTCAAACTGAGAAGATTGGATAGAAGTATCAAGTATGTATCAAAATAGACCGTCTTCTGGAAGCTTTTAGTTTCAACCTTAGAAAAAAAATGGAAAGAAAGTGGTGATGCTTTTTGGAATGCCATCATCAATTTGTATATTGTATTGTTTGTAGTTATCTCGATCTTTTCTTTTCTTGTTCTCAGCTGCTACGTTGGTACTTATATGATTTTGGATCTTTCATGAAACTTATGTTCACAATTATTAAAAAAACCATTTTATTTTATATTGTTTCCATTATAAGACAGATGGAATTCTTTGTTTCAATGCAATTTAATTAGGTGCTGTTTGTTAGCATGTTTGCTTTTGTTTTCCTTTTTTTGTTAAATTGTGTCTAGTTTGATAATTTCAATTGTTTGTTAATGTTAGTTAAAGGTGTTTAGAGGTTTTTAGACTTTTCAGTCAACTACAAATATAAAGAAAGAAAGAAAACAAAAATTAACACAATTTTGAATTTTGTTTGTCATAGAGTGCTGCAAAGTCAGCTGCATAATTTATCAATTTATTTTTTGACATTTTCTTCGATTCTTTTTAAATAAATGAATTAGTGCCGGCTTAAACAGTCAAGTGCTTGGGTTACCAATTATATAGTTGTCACAACGTTCTCGAAATGAACATGTGGTCCAAAAATAAAAGCAATTTTACGCCATATGTTTTTTGATGAATATTTTAGGCCATGTTTGGTAATAGGAGGTTGATAAGAGATATGGAAAAGAAAAAGTTTTTACAGTTTGGCTATATAGTAAAATTGTACAAATAAAAGAATAAAATGAATACAGCGTAAAAAGAAAAAAATTATTCATTTCTTTTTGCTAGGAAAGAAACTTTCATTGGTGTAAAAACATTAGATTCAGGCTCATTCAGCTACTATAATAGTTTACCTTTTCCATGAAAAGAATTTATGAAAATTTTCTCATTCTTTTTCTTAATAAAATCCAGACTCCAACTATAGCGTTAAATTTAAAGATGAACCTTCAATATATATCACATTGTTAATTTCTAACATACAAAACGTAGTACTTACATCAGGTGGATCCATGAGGTTGACGATATAACGTTTTTAAAATCAAGTTTTGAAGTTTGATTTTTAACATTTGAGCTGTATTTTACAATTTTTTCAGCCCAAAAAATTAAGTGAAAGTCAGGATTAAAATTCAGATTTTAAAAAAGTCAAGTTGATATGAGACTAATTTATACATATATACTTTTCTCCAAGTTCGTCCCTCAAGACCAAATTATTAACTAAAATTTTCTAATCTCAAAGCTATCATTGGATAGGAATATATGAATACTTATATACTTAAATACATAAAATATGTATATATATAAATAGAAAATTTGTTACGGTGCGGATACTTATACTGTTTGAAAATATAAATAATCATTAAAAATATATCATTAGCAATCGTTTCGTCATTAATTTATTTTAATAATAAAATTGTTAAAATTAAAATTTTAATGACTGCATTTTAAAACGGTAAAAATATCCACATCCAAACAAACCATGTTATATTAGTATAAATAATACAAATAGAATAAAAAAGAAAACACATGGATCGAAGGAAGATATCCTTCATAATTTTATGACAAAGAAGTACGTAGTAAAGAAAAATCAAAACTTGAATTTTAGACAGAAACCTAGCTCGATGGAAGCTTAATTGAACAATTTCTATGCATAACCACAAGTTCCTTGCTGACATTGAATCCTTGGTTTGCATCGCTTACAATGTCTTGGAACTTCGATTTGCAGCAATACAGAAGGCTTTTTCCTCCGTTCACCGAAACGCCATTGCATACATTGATATTCTTCTTCTTCTTCTTCGCTTTCTCGTCTTTCGGATCACATTTTGCACCTTTCTTTATGATATTGGCGTTGGATAAGAATCGGCCTCCTCTTGATATGATATTTGGAATTGGGTTGTCAACAACATATTCTTCATTATCATCTTCATTGATATTGTTACCAAATGGAAATGACATTATTTGAGAATGTGATAGCAAAGAAAAAACTAGTGAGAGAATAAATACGTGGTTGAGGAAATAATTAGCCATTTCTTTCCAAATTAAGATGGATTGTTAGCTAATTAATTGTGCACAAAATTATAAGCTAGCTATAGTGATGATCATATAAGGTAGTGGAGAGTTAATTAAGCTAATTAGTTTCTGATAAAATATTTCCATGCTGTTAGACTTAGAGGGAAATAGTATTTTTAATGTCACTAATTAACAACGTGCCCAGTTGTGAATTAAAATGAGTTAAAACATGGATAGCGTGACTATTTCAAAGTGAGCTAGCTAGCTCATTGGTCTATATGTATGTGTATATAAATATATATATATATATATATATATATATATATNTATTTCCTTTGTAATTAATATGTCTCATAAGTCAATATATAAGACTCATAAAATTAAAGCTTTCATCGACTTGAGCTCCACGACCAAAAAAAAGAAAAGAAATAAAAAAAGGTGCTTTTAATATATAGTTAATAGAATGTAGTTACTATACGTGTGTAAGATATATATAATTAAACAGATAAAATGATCCTGCATGTACAGTAAAATATCTTTTACTCATCTAGAACTAAATATGTAGTGTAATAAGTTTTCTGTTATGGATTAAAGGAAAAAGTAGGTTCTATTATGGTGGTGTAGAATAATATATATCAAAACCATGCCAAGTTTTAAGGATAGAGATAGGATCTTCTTAATTTTTCAGTGAGTTATATATATATATACGTGAAAATTTCAAACTCACCGGAGAATAATATTGGCCCAACAATCTATCGTTAATTTGATCCATCTATTTCATACCTAGCTAAGTTTTTTACGAGGAAATAAATGAACAATTAATGCAAATCCAATCAAATTCCGATCTAATATTTGTTACCAAAAAGCAAGGGATATGTCTATTTAATTAAATAATGCCCCATTACAACAAAAGCAGTGTTTTGCCACTTACATCGATGCATGCATACAATGATATTACTTTTGAAGTAGGTTTATTTTGACATGAAAAATTAATTTCAAGTACATATATATATATATATATCCAGTAAATTAACCAATTTAAGAAAAATAAAAAATAAAAACTTGGATTGATTACATATGTATAGTAATTGATCAATATCCACACTCTCCTCCTAATTAACCAACCAGCCTTTTACTTATATACTAATCTATGTATTTACCTAAATAGTAAACAAATAAATAAATAAAAACTTATCATTTCATGATTAAATTTCATGAACTTCAGATTTAACAGATGTACAAGACTCTCATTTTATATGCATATAAAATGTGTGTTCTACATGTCCGTTCTACTGAAATTTTTTATTTTTTTTATGCATAGCCACAGAATCCGTACTGACATCCCACCCCAGCTTTACATTTCCTATCGCATTTTCCACAATGATTAGCATTGCTCAACACGTTCGTACAACTTCCATTGCAACACCGTTCTCCGAACTTGCACTTGTTCCCGCACCTCCCACAATTGTTCTTATCACCGAGAACGTTCCGGCAATGGCTTTTGCAGCAATGGAGGAGGCTTTTCCCTTTGTTCGCCCAAACTCCATTGCACACATTGTACTTCATGGCATTGCAATGAGTCCCTTTCTTTATAACACTGCCTAAAAACCGACTTCTTGATCTCAAATTCGGAACCGGGTCGTCGAGTACGTACTCTTCGATTTCTTCTTCGTCCTGATGATCTATATTATCAGCTAATGTGGACGCCATTGGAGATGAGTTACATGCTTGGAGAACAAGAAGAAAAGTTAGAGAGAGAATGGTTGTGAGCTTGAAGAATATAGCCATTTCTCTCTCTCTCTCTCTCCCTCTCTCTCACCTCAAAAATGGGTTGTTGTGTTTTGAGATTATTGAAGGGTTTAGGAAGGCATAGATAGGAGATTTAAAGTGCAAGCTTTGTGATAAAAATATTGGAGGGATATTATGTCACAAATTACGTGCCAAGTTGTGATTATTAATTAGTAAAGGATAGTCCAATTTTGAGAGCTCTAGATTCTCGTTAAATAATCGCGTTAATTTAGATTGAGTTTCTAAATATGCCTATAATTGGAGACAATCTTATAATCCTCCTCTTAGAGCATCTCCAATGGAATATGCATTGTTAAAATTAACATGCTACATAAGTACATATAGATATTATTTTAAAAAAAATGATCTCCAATGTGAATGTCTATAATGAGTATCGAGCTGATGTGGCCTTGACATTGTTAAGGTGAATATCTAGTTCTAGAGGCTCTGTCAGACATTGTCAAGTTTTCAAAAATGTAAAATTTTTTTTAAAAATCTGATTTGCTTAAAAATTAAAAATATTTAATAAAATAAATAATTAATTAATAACTATGAATAATTTTTGTACACATTACCATTGGAGAACAATTTTTAAATTGATTGTGCATTGATGCCATATAAATTTAGACAATGTCTATTTTCATACCACATATACAACAATCCATATTTTCCATTGAAAATGCTCTTATGATTGACCATCCATGGGGTAGTGTATTAGTTAATCTATTCATGTAATAATTTGATTAGTATTTTTTTTATATATCATCATGAAAGCAATTAAGGGAAGTTTAGAACTTTGTGTTTTTATTTGGTGTCCCTCACGTTGTATCTTACTCATTCAATGAAAGCTATGTTTTTTTTTCCTGAATAATTCACTCTATCAACAAAAAAGATAAAACAAAAACTAGAAATTTAAACTTGTAAAACAACTAAATTCGAGCCCTGACCATGCAGACCAATTTTCAACGTGGAGGACAATCAAGTGTAAATTACGTAAAATTAAAGAAAAATCATATTTAGGTTTTTCTGTTCTCTTTTTTTTTTTTAGGTGAATTATTTTTTGTTTGACCTTGTGCGTTAATTTCGTGTCAACTGAAGAGAAAAGTCGGCGTACACGTGTAGAGGATCTTCTTTCCCGGCAGCAAATGCGTTATAGTCACCTGTGCGTCACGTTACTCAACAAGAATATCACGGGGGTCCACAACTCCCAGCGTACATATGTCTCATTCCAATTGGCCAAGCCCAACCTTGTGTACAAGGAATAAACAAATCAGGACCGCCCAAATTTTCAACAAGGTTGACTCACAGCACACGGGCCACTTGGCCACTCCGATTTACGCGTGTTGACGCTGCTTTTGTTTTTGGGTTTACCATATTTATGTGTTTTCCAAAATTTCATATTCTGTAAATTACGCAATGTTTTATTTTTGTCAAAGAAATTATTAAGAATTTTCAAAGTCTTCTAAGGGATACTACACCTACCATTTTCAAGTTGCATACTCCCGAAATGGAAAAGAAAAAAAAAATATCATTACTCTTTTCTAATTCTTTTTATGACCTCATGCCAATAATAACACCCTGGAATACTTGATTATAAAATCTATGCAATATTATATATATTTTTTAAGAGAAAATATTTTAATATATAAAAGGAAAGATTATTTTAAAATTTTGAATTAATGGACTTAAATTCTAATAGGGGAAAAATACTCATTATTGAAGAAGGGAGTTTGAGTGTTATAGAAGGCTCAATACAATCGTAAAATAAATTATATTAATTTGTTCTTCTTTAATATTAATATATGTAAATATATAATCATTGAGTCTTATTAATTGCTTATAACAAAATCAAGTATATAATTATATGAAAAAAGTCATCGGTTTTCCATACCTTGCTACCAGCCTATTGTGTATATATATGAGATGCTGCATGTACTGAAATATTTGCCAAATTTATTTATCAATAATGATAAGTATTATAATATTATTAGTTGATATATTTATATAATTTAAATATGATTAAGTAAAATATTAAATGAATAAGTGAATCAAAAAACTAAATCAATTACATATTGTTACGTCATCCGCTATGTCAGTAAATAAATTTAATAAATTTAGAATCATTGTATGTGCATATATAGTGGAATATGCAAAGTTAAGCTATAAACATGAAATGCCTCTCTTTGCTCAAAAAAGAAAAAAGGAAAAAAGAAAAAAAGTTTTAACATATAATTTAGTTTATTATAATTTATTTATTTGATTCTGAAAGATAATTAAAATTAGGACTAAAAAATTAATAGATCGCGGTTAAAAAGAAAACAGTTTCTAGAAAATTAATTACACTTGTAAAAAAAATTGCTTTTAGTTATATATATCATGAAAGTTAGAAATTTCTTTTTGGTTAATTTAGGTTAAGAAAATCTCCAAACTTGAGAGACAAAATAGGTCAAATTGTAAAAGTCACTTCACTATTACTCATGTGACGTTAACGGTTGAATTGTAGATTTACTATATAAAATGGAAGCCTAAACGTGAACATACTTTATTCCAAAATTTACTCCGAGGAATGCTTTCCTTGTTTTCCTGCATTAATTGTGTAGCAAAATTAGTTATGTTTCTCACATCCAACCAAATTTGTCCTATATGTACACATTACACACTTAATAAGTGACCATCGAGAGTGTCTACTCAATACATTGCAGTAGTGTACGTTTCATTTGTACTGCAATGACATATTTCTCTTTTTTTTTTGGTAAATACAATGATATATTTCTCTAGTTTCTGAAAATCTATAGGCATTTATGCAAAAGTGACAAAACATAAATAGTTTTTTTAGGGTTTTTTTTTTCTTCTAAAAAAATAAAAATTAAAGAGATAAAAGAGAAAAAGAAAAAAAGGTTTTTATATGGATGCCACGTGGCACCTAAAATAATAATCTATGACCATCCATTTTAAAAACATGATTTATGCCTACCCATATATTTTCTCTACTTGTTCCTTCTCCCTCGTATGATAGAGTTCCAAATATTGGTGCCCACATTCTCCTTTATTTTTCTCTACTCTCTCAGTCATTCATTCTTCTCAAACTTCATTCTTTCATTGACATGGTCTATTTTTCATATCATATCTTAAAGCAAAACACAAAATCCAAAACCAAAATCTCTTTCCTCTTTGTTAGATTTTTCTCATAGACTCAAAATTTATTGTTGAAAGAGAGAAAAAAGAAAAAAAGAAAAAAGAAAAGCATAAGGCCAAGCAATACACAAAAAGGTTGAGAGATTGACAAAGAAAACCAAAAACAAAGCAATAAAACCGCTGCAACCCTACTAGGTGTATAAATTTGGACTCCACAAATCTTTCAAAGAACACCAAAATAATTTATTTTGGACTCTAATTTAACAAATGTCAAATGCAACTCCAAAATCTATTGAGTACAATTTGTATTTTTTTTTTCTTGTTACATTCACGTTTTTAAAGGAGTATAAATTTATATATGCATATTTTTTTGTGTATTTTAAAATTCATCCCCAAAAAAAAAAATCAGAAAAAATTGTGCCAGTCTAAAATTGAAAAAGACACATCCTGCGTCATTAAAATACCACATCTTTCTTTATTTCAAAAAAAAAAAAAAAATACCACTTCTTTAGTGAGGGCTTTACATGTTACTGAGGAAAATGTGTGTTAATTAACATACTTCATGGTGGCGTATCAATCAACACACCCCTCTCTCACTAAAATGCCCTTTCAGAGGGATGTTTTATTTTTTGGTGAAAAGAGGGATGTTTTATTAAAGACTAACATGATTTTTTTTTTCATTTGGATAAACTTTAAAATACAAAAATAACAAACATACACAAATTTATACACTTTTAACATGAACGTAAAAAAAATGCAAACGCAAATTGCCTCACTTTTTTTATACACTTTTTTTTTTAAGAATAATTTTAATAAATGAGTTAAAGAAATTCAAATTTTATAAAGATGAATAAACTAGCTTATCTAAAAAATACGCTATAAGGATTCCAAAAAAAGCTATATTGATTGAAAAAATTGCGTTTGAAATAAATTTGTCCAAATTCATAAAAATATTTGGAGTTGGATGTGAAAGATTTTATAGCGGGGTTTAATAATTTTGATAATATATCCAAATTCATCAATAAATTTTGAAGCTGCATTTGATATTTGTGAAATTAGAGTCGAAAGTGAATTATTTTTGTGGTATTTTGAAAGATTTGTGGAGATAAAATTTATTCATCTTGCAATGGAAGAATGAGATTTGAGAAAAATGAGTCTCTTGGTAATGAAATAATTATTTTAGATAGATCTAGACTTGACAAAGTGTCATATCGTATGGCATTTGTATCATATTATATTGTATTCGTATTAAAATTTGTTCTCATTCACTTATTAAATTTTTATGTTGAAATATTTAAATTCAAATTCTTAAAAATACTAAGTTAAATTGTATATTTATATCAAAATTTATTCATCAAAATCTGAACTATTTAATTTTTTATATTAAAATATATAAATTTAAACTTATAAAAATTTCATGCATACAGATTTTCGTATTAATGTGTCGTTCAATTTTAAGTGCAGCATCGTTCCAAATAACCCAAAGAAAAAAGATTTGTCGAACCGAGCAATAGAGATAGGCCCACAGAGAAATAATACGAAATCCAGCCCACCTCCTTTCACCAACGGCTTCATTTCGAAATTCAAAAACTTCAAATTCTCTCTCTCTCTCTCTCCGCTCTTCGATGGCGACCACTACGAGCACCAGTTCCTTCATCACCACGCCGACTAAAACTCCATCGGAGAAATCCCAATCCAGAAAGCACCAACACCACCAGCACCCCAACATGTCCGACTCGTCTTCTTCTTCTTCTAAGTCGCGGTTTGAGGCATATAATCGGCTGCAAGCCGCCGCAGTGGCATTCGGCGAGAAGCTTCCGATCCCGGAGATCGTTGCCCTCGGTGGACAGTCCGACGGAAAAAGTTCCCTCCTCGAAGCGCTCCTCGGCTTCCGCTTTAATGTCCGGGAGGTCGAGATGGGCACTCGCCGACCTCTCATCCTCCAGATGGTTCACGAACCCACCGCTCTCGAACCTCGTTGCCGCTTTCAGGTTCCGATTTCTGTCTTTCTCTTTCGTAGGTTTTTTTATTTTTATTTTTTTTGTTTTTTTGTTTTCCGATTTTGGATTTCTTAGGTCGCGTTGGTAACTGTAGGTTTATGAATCTATGTTTGGGTTTAGATTGGGAAAGTTTGTGCAATTAATTAACTATTTGCTAGTGAATTAGAAATTCCATTCATAATCTGCTTGACCTAAACTATCATAAACAGGAGGAGGATTCTGAAGAATATGGAAGTCCTGTCGTTTTGGCATCTGCACTTGCAGATATTATCAAGTCTCGAACTGACGCACTCTTGAAGAAGACTAAAACTGCTGTTTCTTCCAAGCCAATTGTAATGAGAGCCGAATACGCACATTGTCCTAATCTCACCATCATCGATACTCCAGGTTTTGTTCTAAAGGTGGGTATTTTATGTTATATGCATGTCTTGGAAAAAGAGCTTTGAAAATTAATTTATTCTATTCTTGTTCTAGTTATTTTGCTATTGTGTTTGTGTCTTCGGTCTGTTTTTTATTAGTTTAAGCTTTTTTGAATAATGGTAATATATCATGGTATTAGGTATTGAATATCTAATTTGTGTGTAGGATTTTATTTTGGCAACCCTTTTTCCATATTAAGAGTAGCTAAACAAGTTTAAGAATTTTAAAATTTATTGGCAGGCAAAGAAGGGAGAACCTGATAACACACCTGGTGAAATTCTTTCAATGGTTAAGTCACTGGCTAGTCCTCCAAATCGCATTCTGTTGTTTCTTCAGCAGAGTAGTGTGGAGTGGTGCTCATCATTGTGGTTGGACGCTATTCGTGACATTGACCCAACATTTAGACGAACAGTTATTGCTGTGTCTAAATTTGATAATCGTCTAAAGGTATGTAGGTATAATTTCTGTTGATTTTGCATCAGTTGGAAATTAAAGTATGCATCTGGGAGTTATAATTTGTTAATTGTCTTAGAGTTATTGGTTTTGATTGTGAGATATTTAACATGTAGGAGTTTAGTGACCGGTGGGAAGTGGATCGTTATTTGAGTGCAAGTGGTTACCTTGGAGATAACATTCACCCTTTTTTTGTGGCACTACCAAAGGACAGAAGCACCATTTCAAATGATGAATTTCGTCGTCAAATAGCTCAAGTGGACACGGAAGTTCTTCGTCATCTACGTGAGGGTGTCAAGGGAGGATTTGACGAAGAAAAGTTTAGGCCCTATATTGGGTTTGGCCGTCTAAAAGAGTACTTAGAGTCTGAACTTCAGAAGAGATACAAAGAAGCTGCACCAGCAACACTTGCTTTGCTTGAACAGCGCTGTGGTGAAGTCACTACTGAACTGACTAGAATGGATTGCAAAATACAGGCCACTTCTGATGTTGCTCAGCTTAGAAGATGCGCTATGTTGTATGCGGCTTCTATCAGCAATCATGTGGTGGGTAGTCAGGTTATTATGTTTGAAATGTCATTGCCAGACATAATGTTTTCATGAGAGTACATAGTTTCACCTGCACCCTCCAAAAAAAAGGCCTTATCAGAATTTTACTTATCTTATGAATACCTCTGAAGTATATATGATTAATTTCAAAAATGGTTTGTTATTGGTAATTGGTGAAGGGAGCATTGATTGATGGAGCAGCAGATCCTGCCCCAGAGCAATGGGGAAAAACAACAGTGGAGGAGCAATCAGAAAGTAGTATTGGAGGTTGGCCAGGTATTACTGCAGATATAAGGCCTCCTAATGCTACACTTCGGCTCTATGGAGGAGCTGCATTTGAAAGAGTGATGCATGAATTTCGCTGTGCTGCCTATTCCATTAAATGCCCCCCAGTATCCAGGGAGAAGGTATGCATGCTATTAAATAGTTTATGTGAGGATAATTGATTTTGATGACGAATAAAAATCCTTATTCTCCTTCTAACAGGTGGCAAATATATTACTTGCACATGCTAGTCGTGGTGGAGGCAGAGGAGTAACAGAGGCATCTGCAGAAATTGCACGAGCTGCTGCACGGTCCTGGCTTGCGCCTCTTCTGGACACTGCTTGTGATCGACTTGCTTTTGTTTTAAGGAATCTCTTTGATCTTGCTCTAGAAAGAAATCGCAATCGTGACTCAGAATGTAAGAAGCTATATAACCATCATTTCAAATGTTATGTGACTTATGTCAGGTGTTGATAATCCTGCATTTATAAGCACAAGTAGTTGGAGTTAGACTTTTTTGGTTGACCTTTTCTTGGTTTGCACATTCAGAGTGATTTTATTAAACCTTATTCTCTTTCCTCCTTCAGCAAACGGTACATTGTTGAAAAGAAGAAAATCATTACTTCCTAGCCACTGAAATATGTATTAATGCTAAGAAAACAAAAATATTTATCCGTCAGTTTATAGATACATCCAAAATTGTTTGCATAACCCAAGGACACCAAGCAACAAATTGCTTTTCTCCTTTAACATCAGCTCTTTTATTGTTGTTACTTTTCTTCCTTATGGTCTTGGTGTTAAGATCCAAAGCTAATCTAAGTATGTTACTTTCTTATTTCTTATTATAAAACCGTTGATTGTTTTCACTGTACAGATGGGAGAAAGTCTAGTAATATGGATGGGTATGTAGGTTTTCACGCTGCTTTAAGACATGCATACAGTCGCTTTATTAAGGATCTTGCTAAACAGTGCAAGCAATTAGTTCGGCACCACCTTGATTCAGTTACAAGCCCATATTCACTGGTCTGCTATGAGAGTGACTTTCAAGGAGGTTTTGGCTCTAGTGCAGCTTCCTTTTACAAATTGAACCAGTCTTCAGCTGGTTTGTTTTCGGTTGAGTTATCTGATGGTGGGGCTTCAGCCCAAGACGAGACAATAAGAGATCAGGAGAATATACCTCCAGAAAAGAGTGAACTGCAAACCACACCAGGAAAAAATGCAGAAGCTAGAGAAGCTCTAAGGGAAAGCCAACTGACTATTCCAGAAACTCCATCACCTGACCAACCTTGTGAAGCAGTATGTGGTGGTGGTGGCAAGGAGAATGGAAATGGAATTGAGGTTGGAGCAAGAAAACGGATGTCAAGAATGGCAGGGAGTAGGAGAAATCCTGACCATTCAAAAGTTCAAAATGGTGATGGTCTTTTGTTTGGAAATGGGAATGGCGGTTTCAGATCAGGCTCGGCCTATTCAGAAATCTGTTCATCTGCTGCTCAGCATTTCGCACGGATACGTGAAGTTCTTGTAGAGAGAAGTGTGACATCAACTCTGAATTCTGGATTTTTAACACCTTGGTAGGCATCTTTGTGTTATTCGAATTCTTTCTTCACGAGCACATAATCCTACGGAAACATGAAAGGTCTTAGTGTCAGTGTGAAAACCAGTTTGTAGTGTGATTTAGTCATGCCTATCCTACAGTTATAGATGTATTCATGCTTTAAACTTATGAAATACTTTACAACTCACACACACACACACACCACAATATTAGTAGAGGTACCATGTAGTTGCCACCAAATAATTTCCTTGGTCCTAGATCATTGTTCTTAAAATTGTTAGCATATGAATATAATTTTGGTTTAAATTTTGTCTTCCCTTCGGTTGAGGGCCTTATATATTGTTGTATTAAATTGTATTTTTCTCCATTTTTTACCTTTACAGCCGGGACCGACTTGTTCTGGCACTTGGATTGGATTTGTTTGCTGTTAATGATGAGAAATTCATGGACATGTTTGTTGCTCCTGACGCAATTGATGTACTACAAAACGAACGACAGTCTCTTCAAAAGCGTCAAAAGATTCTCCAGTCTTGTTTGAATGAGTTCAAAAGTGTTGCTCGGGCACTTTGATGCTGGTAAGACTAATTCTTGATTAGAACTTGCCTGTACATCAAACGGTGGAATTTTTTTTTTTAATTATTATTAAGGCAGGTGGATATATAAATATATCTGTATTGTCTTATTTGCTTAATGAATGTTGATATATAAATATATTTTTTGATGTCAAATTCTAATATTTGAGTTAAAAAAATATTTTAAACGTATAAAGTATTCGATGCTTAGAATAGCAATTTAAAAACTAAAAATGTTTTTATAAGTTCATAAATTCATTAAAAATAGGAAAATTTAAAAAGTAAATTATCTTTGTGATGCTTTTTAATTTAAATATTATGATTTGACCATTTCAAAACCAATAATGCTTTAGGTATCAAAATATAGCAAACAATGTGCGATATTATTTTATTGGCTTCTAAAAAAATAACTTGGTAAAAAAACTTTAGGTCTGTTGCATTCCTCGAATACTTTTTGCTAGTGAAACATTTGAAATTTAGTATATGCATATATGTCTTCTTCTTTTTTGATGGAAAATTTGTAAAACTAAATGCAAATTATGGAGATATTTTGATGGAAAAAGTTGGTCTAAAAAACATAGTTTGGTTAGGAGGAACTTGATGCTTCCTGAGACACTACTAAACAACAGAAAAGAAAAGCTTAAAAAATAGCAAAGAATAGCAAAGACAGCTATTAGAGTGCAGCATTCTGGCAACTATTCATGAACCTCGTAAGTGATGGGATGTAAGTGGTCCCATTCCCACCCTTCTATGATCTCCAACTCCAATGTTCTTTCTTCCAAGGACCTATCCCAACTTCATAATTGTTTTCATTAATTTTAGTATATTTCATTTCTCCTTATTATATATAAATATTGGAAAATTATCTATTCTTGCTTGTACCCTAGCAGTGCTAAAGAATGAAATAATATTTATATAGTGAGGGAAAACAAGTTGATTATGGTGGTTGATTAGGTGAAATTTGTAGTGAAAGGGTTACCATCCAAATTTAGTTAATGTGAAATTTTATTTGCACATTTCTATCAATTACCCTCTCTGTGTCTTTTTTTCCAAGACTCTTTCAAACCTACAAGCTTTTCGTTTCTATTTCGTTGAGAGGTTTCCGCCGCGGCGATGTGGCCTCACTGCGTCATCATAGAACTTCATGGCATGATATCTTCCATGTGGAAGCTAGCATGGAAGTTCCTGTTGCCCACCAGTTCAACACGAAATTTCGCTGTCAAGTTTTGGGCCCATTGCTCCATTCACTTCAAAATTCATTTTACATATACACATGGTTATGTCTGAATTTTGACTCTGAAATCACTTATTAAAGCGTGGAGTTCCACTCTAAAAAGTTAACCTAATAAAGAGAGTAATCTAAACCTCTTATATATCATTTAAGTTCCCCAAATTTAGCCAAGTTAATATGAATGTGCATGACAACATAGAACAAAATACTATATCATCCAATAAACAAAATGAACAAGTCAAAAATGCCCAAGTTAGCTGCTAGATATTTATATAGTTTGTGAAAGGAGCTATAGCTATTCTTTTTTATATCAGAATTAAAGAATATCACAAGGAGCATTTTGGTCCAAAATCTGACTTAGCTTGTATGATAGTAACCGTCTTTATATATATATATATATCAGCAGAATAAAAACTTTTTATTTATATCTCAAGTGGGACTACTTGCACTTTTTCTGAAAACATTAGCAATTTACCAAATTAGGGTGGGGCAAATATATACTGCTGTTTGCATACAACATTTGGTTTAGTACCACGTTCTTTTTCATCTTTATTTTACAGAACAAAGTGCACAATTCCATGACAATGGATTCTGATAAGGAACTGACATTTAGGTAGAATTTACTTTTTTGGCATTAGAGTACAGCTACCCCCAGTTCACCTTCTAACCAATGCCCAAAAACCAGAAACCAACAAAACTTCTTGATCTTTTTTGGTACAAGGGATTTTTATTTTTATTTATTTTTTATTTTTGGGTTTTAGGGAAATTTTTTTTTTTTTTGCTGAAAAAAAAATTTAGGGAAATTTGAGTGAAGCTTTCTCTGACTGGCGAATACAAAAGATTAAAGATAGATTGTAGGAGTAGTCTATTTTTTATCCATAATGTTTGTGAGTGAGAGCTAGAGAAAGAAAATATAGTAGGGCAATCAAACTTTGACTCGTAGAACAATGGAATCTCTCTCTCTCTCTCTCTCATCATGGCCACTAAAGTCAATGTCCTTGTACACATCTCAATCAAAATGTTCAAATCCATACAAGACACTCACCCACCAAGAACTATAAATAAATAAATGTGTATACTTAATTGTTTATGATGTTTCTCTTCAAGAGTTGCATCCGGTTCTCTTATTTTTTAATATACATATTAATGTAGGGTCATGTGTGATATTTTGCTTACGTGCCCTTCTCTTTTAATATATGTATTATATGTTTACAGATTATTCAATGGTAAATCTCTGGCGAATCCTAATATATACACTAAATATTTAGGATTATATAAGAAATTAAATATCGAGAACTTTGTACAATTTGATTGAATCCAAATCAGGAGGGGAAAGCATCGCTGCCTAAATTAATTGGCCAACCCATTGTAGTATTCATTGTGATCTAGCTAGCAAAATATTGACTTTGCCATATGTATATGAGCTCGTATAAATTATTATTTTTTTAAAGTATGGGAAAGTAGTATATTAGTAATTAATTTGTTGAGAAACACTTTTTTTTTTTCCAATAAAAACACTTATATCACATATAAAAGCTTTGAAAAGAGATGTAGGATATATACATGGAATATGTATCAATAAAAAATAAACATTGATAATAATAAATAAGGCTATGATGAAATTTGTTAAGCTCAAAGGGATATGAAATAGGAAAAAATACTTGTAAACGACGATGGTACATCGTAATACATTATTTTTTTCATTTTTATCAATCACATACTATATAAATTAAATTACATATAAATATTTAAAATAGTAAAATAACGTATATGCTCTTTATAAAATATTTATTAATTTTTTTATTTATGGATGATCGTTATGTATATCATATATATATATATATATATATAAGTTTTTTCTCTCGAAACAGAAAGAAAGTCAAACAGTATACCCTTTTTGACTCATTCCCATTGGAAGCCAATTATATTGACAGCTCCAATTCTAACCTCTAAGATGATATTTGTCACGACTCTCAACTCTCATCAATAGTGCCAAATAGGCAAACTCAAATCTAAATCCTAATCTAGTCTCTTGCTCATCTGAGTATAAGAGTATTTTTAATGGATACGATGATTGCTGAAAAAATATTATCATATTAGATAAATAGATAGTATTTAAAAAAAAAATTTAATAGTTATGTGTAAAGTCTCTGTTAAGCTGATGTGGTCAGAAAAAAATAAAAAATGTCAGATTCATCTTTTATTTCTAGAAGATATGTTAAACATGCTGACTCAGAAAACTCTTTTTTTTTTTTTGCGCTGTGTTTAGGAGTTTTATTTTAATTAAGGTTAATTTTAATTAAATTTAATTTTTTTTAAATTACACATAATCAATTAAGTTTATTTCAAATAATTTCTATTGATAATTATTTTTGAATATTCACTGTAAATTGGATACTGATTATTTGAAACAAGGACTTCAAAAATAGAAGTCATTGTTGTTTATGTGGCAAATATCTATTTAATAGACAGTAAATATTCAAAAATAGTATCCAATAGAAACTGTTTGAAATAAACTTAATTGATTATGTGTAATTTAAAAAAAAAAAAAGTTAAATCTAATTAAAATCAACTCTAATTAAAATAAAACTGTCAAAAATAATAATAAAAAAAATTCTGAATCAGCATATCGTCAACCTGACAGTTTAAATTTTATTTTTTACCACATCAGCCTAGTATAGACTTTACACATAACCATTGAATAAATTTTTTCTCAAACATTATCTATTGATATGATGTGACAATATTTTTTTAATAATTAACAAATCTATTGAAAATGTTTTAAAATGATCGATTGATTATGTATTTTTTGCAGATTAAAAATTGAATTTGAAAATGAAGAAAATGGCTGGATTTGTAGATAAAACATGTGCCGAACATTAAATTGTAACGGCTGTGACGGTGAGATAATAACACCAGCTGGGTGTGTTGGCGGACCCTACAAAGTCATCTAAAATTTAAACCAATATTTTATATTTTATTTTGTCACTTTTCTCACCATAAGAAGTACCTAAATCCACACCTAATATTTACTTTGTATATGTCTCTTAGTCAAGCCGGCTAAGTTTTTTATTTATATTTATATTCTTTTTTGTTACTTTTGCTTCTTCTTTTTTGGTTGAATATTGTTATTTTTGCTTTCTTGATGTTAATTTCTGAGTTTTGTATGGTTGCAGTCAGATTAGAAACCCAAGGCTGTTTTTTTTTTTTTTTATTCGCTGAAACCCAAGGCTGGTGACCCATTAACATTTTAATTCATATTATAACATATATAATTTCTTCAAATTTAACCAATCTAAATATATACTCCTTAGTCCTTGCCTTTAAGTTTTCACTAATATTTTATTTTATTTTTTTATAATGCACCAATCATCAGAGTGGACTTTATTACTGGATTATCCCGTTCCACAATCCTAACATGTATACGAAATATATAGTCAGATTAATGTCAAGACAATTTAACATTTTTAAAATCAAAACTTAAATTTATTTTTTAATTTATTATATATGGTCTAAATTTTGCTATTTTTCAGTCCAAAGATAGAATCAATAATCATGGTTTAAAATTTAGTTTTAAAAATATCAGATCATTCTAATATTAAACTAACTATATATAAAAACTAGTGCTTTTTTTTTTTCTTAAAAAAAATTAATGGAAATTTTAAATTTCTTTCCTAGAGAAATTTTTCGATATTTCTAAAGTACTAAATTTTTCGGACACCATCACAAAGAACCACACTTTTTTTTTTTCTCTCTCACATCACCATGATTGAATAGTGCTGAGCATCTTCATTCACATCTTTATTTGGTGTTTGGCATTGGGTTCCTGAATGCATTGATGAGGTTTTGACATTTTAATGTATAAGTCCAAATATCAACGAAAAACAAAAAAACAAAACAAAAACCGACGACGAATCATTGTCAAGCTTCTATGCTTGGTTTACAGTGAATTATCGCTTCATAATATTTATCATTTTTGTTTTCATGTGCCTCTCATTTTCGGACCCCATTTAGCCCTTCAATGAGTAACAAAATTCTCACTATGAATTTTGCACCATTTTCATTTGCTTTTCTCTTTTTCTTCTATTTTAAAATTAGTAAAACAAAATCTATGCATATACAGTACTTGAATCCAAGACTTATTAATCTTGTAGTAATTAAATATTTACATCATTTAATAACAAAAAAGTAAATGGAAAAATTCTTACGCGTTTATTATAATTAATTTATACAAGCTTCATCGATTCCTTCTATAAAGTCTGTGTTAATTATTTACAATTTCAAGTATAGTGATGGAATATTTATGTGCTTTTGTGAAATATAATATTATTTACATGTTTATTTAGATTTATATTTGAGATATATGTTTATATCAATGAAGTTCAAGTTATAACAATCTGATTTCAATCAAATCTTAAATCATAATTTTTAATTAAATTTCTGTTTAAATGTAAAATAATCACAGTTTAAAATTTAAAATCTAATTATTTTATAATTAAAGTGTCCTGACGTGAGCATAAATATATATATATATATATAATATGAATATTGTAATTTCTTTGTGGAGGTAGAACAACAAGTGTGATAATGGAAATTTGGTCCCTCCACACTCTTATTTTCTTTCTTCCCTTCTCTTCTCCCCAACCGTAAACATAGAATTTGATTCTCTTCTTTTTTTGTTAATGCTTTTGCTGGGTAATAATATTTATTTAAGCTTTGAGCTAAATCAAGAACCACTAGCTAATGTTGACATAGGGAACAACTTATTAAGAATCGGATTGGACAATGAAATTAGAATCTAAAACCATTGCTTGCTAATTAAAATGACACTACGATTTGTTTTCCAACCGAACCAATTCACATTCAAAAAGATTAAATAAAACAATATTGTTCTAAGTTTAGATTTTTTCTCACTGTTATTTCAACTGAGAGAGATTATTAATTTAGCCTCCTTTTGGTAATTTTTTATTTATTTCGAAAAGCTCTATTTTGAAAGCTATAATAAACGTTTGTTGACCAAAAAACAAGTTTTTTTAAATTATTTTGGCAATTTTAGAAAAAATTAAATTTTAAACTTTTTTTTTTAGTTTATATTGAAAAGATAAACAAAATATTAAATATTACTTTTACTACTAATTTTGCCATTACTAATATATTAATATTTATATTATATTCAAAAATTGATAGTAAATAATTTATGTTTTATAAATAAAAAGTCAAAAATACTTTTTAAACTGTCTATTAAAAGTTAAAACTATTTTTCAAAATTACAACTAAATAATTATTTGCCTTTTAATAAATAAAAAAATTTATTATAAAAAATTTTACTACTAAAAACTTTACTTGTATAACTATACCAAATGCTTTTTGTAGTATAACTATACCAAATACAGTGACGTTGCGAAAGTCTTTATAGCTAATTTTTCACCTTTTAAAGGAAAAAAAAAATTCTTCTTATTTTTTTAATTGCAAAGTCGTTGTCACTCTCTCATCTTCCATTTTCAACCACCATAATGAATATTAATTGTTCTACTACTTTAATTACCTCTTGCATGCGTTCAATTCAAATTTAAAAGCATCTAGACTTTTTAAAAAGTTTTATATTCTTTATTTTAAAAAATTATATATTTTTTATAAGTACTCTTTAAAATAAAAAATAAAATTTTTTTCTTTAAATATGAAAAGCTAAACTCACTCTATATATTAAATTTTATTTATTATTTTATAAATTTTTAAGCATATTTATAGCTAAATATATTAATTATACTTTTATATTATAAATTTTAAATACTATTTTAGTTTAAAAATGATAAAAAAAGAGAAAACAAATATAAATCATAAATGTTTATGAGAAAATAAAAAATAAAAAATAATTATAAAGAGTGCTATTAAAGTTGACAAAATATTTCATTCTTTATTCTTTAGAAATTTTTTAATATACTTTTTATATTAAAAATAATTTTTTTTAAATAAAAAGTACCACTAAAAATATTCTAAACCAGAAGAGAAAAAAATTTTAGCAAGAAAGATATGATTTTGATTATAAAGCGAAAGCAACTTCTCGATGAGAGTTTATGTTTTTATAATTGCAATGTACAACCTTCAGAAAATAATAATTAAGAAGCAAAACTAGGGTCATATTGTTGATTACTTGTAAAACAATTGCCCAACAATTTTATAATGCAACATGTTATGACATCTGTTTAATTATATAAATAATTTTTAAAAAAATTATCCCATTATTAATTACACGATAAGATTTGGAATTTAAGTTTCAAAAATCTTGTTGATAAAGAATTAGTTACAAGCCCACCATAACGAACAAAGGGAAAATTTTCAAATTATTGAAGACAAAAACAAAATTAAAACAAGAAGAATAAATGGGAAGGCATTTGTTGGTGAATTAGTCCACTTGAAGATTTGACCTATTTTACATGATGAATCTTGACTTTTATCTAAATGCCAACAATTTAGGGGATGGTCAGGTCAGGCTTTCATTATCAATGTGACTTTGGCCAGCCAACCCCCTGAAGCCACCTCAAACATCTTGGACCTCATCGCGCACCATTGCATTGGATACTATATTACTATTTGTAATGTTAAGTTGTATTATTTTATGCTCTGGAATAGGTTGATAAAAAGTTTAAAAATTTAATTTCTCATGCTAAATTAAATATAATTATAAAATATAATTCTGCTGATTGATGAATGTATGTGAGTTTATTACGTAGAATTGCTGGAATACAGCAATTTCTATTTTTTATAACATTTTTTATTTATAAAAGAAATTATATTGTCGATGTCATTTTAAAATTTAAAATTTAAAAATTTATAACAATGTATAATATCATAAAATAAAATAAATAAATTTATATTTGATGGTAAATAAATTATGATACCCACAAAGTAAAGGCATGGGTTGTTATCATTAAATGTTCCCATCATCTCTCCATCACTCACACCCACAAACACATACAGACACACAACAGTCTCTGCAGTCAGGGCTCTGAAGTCAATGCTTCTTCTGCATAAATATCTATCATATTTTACTGTGTGTGTGTATATATATATACACATAAAACATGGACATGTTTGATTAGTTTGCCATTGGTAGAACATATGCTGATGACCCCAAAAATTCCCATTTCAACCAATGCTTTCACATCTTCTCTAACTCTTTATAAATCGCAAAGCTGTTGGGTATTTTCTCTCCAGCGAATCTAACTTCAGCTTTTCAACCCAAAAAGAAAAACAATATCAAGGTAGGGAAAAATTAGATGGAAAAACTAAAAAGAGTTTACAGAGAAAAACTTTACAGGTAGAGAGAGAGAAAAGAGAAAGAGAGAGAGAGTGTGTTACACAACAAAACAAAACATAGCAAATAAGCAACCTCATTCCTTGTCAAGCCTTGTTTTTCACTCTTTCCATATTTTCTTCCCTCTTTCTTTCTTTCCCACCCAAACCCACCACAAAAACCTGTTTTCTTTTTCTCTTTCTAGGAAGTGGTGGTGAAGAAGAAGAAGAAGGAGGAGGTGATACTGACCCATCAATGGAATTCATGTCAAAACCACAAGAAAGAGAAAACCCATCTCCCGTAAATTCTCCAAATAGCAATGGAGGCACAAACAGCTTGAGCAGCAGCAACAGCAATGGCGTCCAGATTTCAACTCCTCCTCTTACCCCAAAACTCACACCCAGATCTGATTCCAATCCATACCCAACAACGTTTGTTCAAGCAGACACTTCAAACTTCAAACACGTCGTCCAAATGCTTACCGGCTCATCGGAAACTGTGAAGCACACATCAAAACCGACCGGACATCATCATCATCATCAAGATCCACAGCAACAAACGTCGTCGACCAAGAACTTCAACATACCTCCAATCAGAACAGCACCGAAGAAACAGGGTTTCAAGCTCTACGAGAGGAGGAACAGCCTCAAGAACAGCCTCATGATTAACACTTTGGCTCCCAATTTTGGTCCGAATTCTGGGTTCTCGCCGCGCAACCCGGAGATCTTGTCGCCGAGCATTCTTGATTTCCCATCGCTGACTCTGAGCCCTGTGACGCCTCTGAACGAAGACCCATTTGACAAGTCATCGTCTTCGCCTTCGTTGGGAAATTCGTCGGAGGAAGAGAGAGCGATCGCAGAGAAAGGATTTTATTTGCACCCATCGCCAAGAACAGCAACTCCTAGAGATTCTCAGCCGCAGCTTTTGCCTTTGTTTCCAGTCGTTTCGCCTAGAGTTTCTGGGTCTTCTTCTTGAAGAAATAACTCGATGTAATCTGTGAGTGATCAATTTGAGAGGATATGATTGATGGGTTTTGCTTGATTATCATTGACAGGTATAGATCTCTGCTCTAATTGTACAATTTGATCTACTTTCCATAAAAACAAAAACAAGACAAAAAAACAAAAAAATTTGACAAAAGGCCTTTGCTTTAATATTTTATTCCTCTTTGTTTTATTTTTATTTATTTTTTTCACTTCAAAATTTTATAGCTAAAAAATAAAAATATCTGTTCTTATTGCATCTTAACAGAGGAAAAGATAATCGTTTCTGTAGGCTTTCTTTTTATTTTCTCTCTTCAATAATTTATTTCATCCATGAATTAGTTTTATGAGAAGTTTACATGCTATTTACTTTGTTTGGCTTTGAATTTAAATGGGGATTTAAATTTATTTTTCACACTAGCATTACTGATTTCAATTGAGCAAAGAAAATTTTTGGGATTTTTAATACTTTTCCAAAGATGGGTTTGTGTGTTGTAGCAAATGAAGAAGGTCGAATCATTTTTGGTAGGAAAGAATATTGGGTCAGAAAGTTTTACTGAAATATAGGTAAATTCCAGAGAAAAACTTGTTCAAAGTGTTGTTTGGTCCCCTTTGATAAGTTGAAATCAGTGAACAAGATGAGATGAAAAAACTAAACTCTGTCTAAGCAGAGAGCAGTCGAAATTGTTGAAAACAAGTACCAAACTCTGAGCCTAAAATAAATACTAAAAAATATAAGGTTTTGTTGTTGGAGACCTCAGGAAAGGTATAGGCTATAGCCTGCAATATTGAATGAGATGACCTTTTTTTGTTTTTTTTGGGTAATAAATATTGAATGAGATAACAAGTGGGGTTTGTAAAAAGTCTTTTATATGTACTAGATTGAGTCATATCTTGTAGTCTGGAATAAAAAAATCCAGTACTCTGGGTCCCATATAATGTGGGCTCTACATATTTGTGAAAATTTGCTTGTTATGTTATGTTATTTATTTCCCAAATGTCTTTCTATACTGGAAAATAGACACGGATAGAGAAACAAGATTTCCCATCTAATACATAAATTTTCTTTGAATAAAAAAAAAGGGAGTTAGATTCTAATTTTATTTTTTTAATTATATTCTAGATCTGGTTATGACCCACCTTCAAATTTATTTTTACTCAAAATATTAGAGAAGCTGTTTTGAATTACAGTTGAGGTCTTTTGAGATTTCCAAGCGAATTTTGTTACTCAAAGAAGATATTTGACTCTTGGTAAGAAAAAAAGAACCCTCATTCATTCATCTTTTTATGCAAGGACTGTCAGTGTCTGTTACCTAAATTTGTTTGTTTTAAAAGTTATTAAAACTTTTTTTGGACCAAACTCCTAATTGAGTTGGTTACTTGTTGCTTTATAACTGTGTTGGAGGTTGTTCCTTCCTGAAAATTCTTACGTAGTTTTGGTTTTTATTTGGGGCTTTAGCTCTCCATATCACCAAATATATATATATATATATGCATTTTATGCATCCATACATAATAAATTAAATTCTTTTTTTAAGAACATAATTAATTCAATTCAATGGTTGAAATTATACCAATTATAAATTGAAAGTATTAACATTAAACTGATTTCAATTTTCATGATATTTCAATTGCAAAACTAACCTAAAATATCTTGTTTTTATAATTTGTAAAATATATTTCAACAAAATTTACGATCTAATGATTAAATTTAAAATGATTTATTCGTTTTTTCAAATATCAAAATTTTCACAATATTTTTCTTCTCTAATGTTATATTATATTATTATATTTGTTATTTAAAAATTTGACTAACACACAAACGATATCATTAACTGCAAAAGAATGCCCAGTTTGATTTATAATTACTGGAAAGAAACAAATTACAACGATTTTGCCTTCCTTACACCCAATTATTATTTTCTTTTTCTTTTTTAGCTAGTTATATAGTTATATAATGAGCAATAATCAGTCCTCAAACTAAAATCCAAGTAGAGAACTACTGACATTGATCGAAGAAAACAGATTATATATATATATATATATATATATATATATATTTTGGTGAATACCGTTATTATTTGTTACAAAACCGGAAAGTTACTACTATCTACACATTTTTATTCATAGTATGGATGTGCATGTCATTTAACATCTAGAAGTACATTAAAAAGGTTTCAGATTTCTGAAAAAGAGTTGATTGTCTTGAACCCATGATTGTCTGGAAGAGGTGCATTTCCTGGTCGGATTGAGATAATCACCTCCAGCCCTGAAGGATTATGCGAAGATATATGAAATATTCCATTCCAAGGACTGAAGAAAATCACTAGAAAATGAGTGGCCAAGAAATTCTGCTCTAGATGATTTTCGAAAACACAATCATGCAGAGTGAATTTTCTGTAATGGGCAGACTTTTAAACACATAACTCTTCCAAAAGATGGAAGACTCCGAAAACTTAGAAATGAAGGTAGTTATAAGATGGGCATTAGCAAGTTGTTATCATATCCTTAATGCTAAAGTTAACAAGGTTTTGAATGATGCCTTCGGTATAACTCATGCCAGTAAATAGTTGCAAGTTTCCGACACATAAAAAATTGGAAAATGGCTAGTCAAATTTGTACGGGAGGGCTAGTAGCAATTTTTCTGGTCTATTTCCTGATAAATTAAAGGTGAAGGGGAGGAAAATATAGAGATTACATTACCAGCTGCTTTTGCTGCTACAGCTTCTTGACAGACATCTGTTACGAATAAAATCTCTGATGGCTTATCAACTCCAACGGATTCTGCAATTTCAACATAACTCTGTGTTTCTCTTTTGTTCCTGAGGAAGTGAAGGTTTTAGATTTTTAAATGAAGTAGGAAAGCAATAGCAACAAAATATCACATGAAATACAAAAATCTGTTTTGCAATATAATTATGTACCCCACTGTCGTGTCGAAAAATCCAGACAGATATTTTCTGAGATCCCCATAGTTTGTTTTACCAAATATAAGCCTTTGTGCCAACCTGCTACCACTAGAGTAGATGTATACCTGCAGTCCGAGAAAGAGTTACTAACATTGCAAATGTAAAGTGAAGACACGTATTTCACAGGTCAAGCATTATCCACATTTTGCATCTATGTATTGCTACTATTCTATGTATAGCAGGTGAAGGACAATAATTTCTTCAGCACTGCAAGAGCTTACACTTAACCCATGTCTGTCGGGCTCTAAACAGTCTATATTTTGAAAAGCCCACAAAAAAGTCTAGATTTTGAGCCCCCAAAACACTCTTATCCATGCATGTTAGGGCTTAGTAGAATTAGAGTCACCATAGCACTCAAAAATGGAAAAAGAAATCTAATTATATTTAATATGTTATGCACTAATGTATGGAATTACATTTAGCACTGTCAGCTGTATAAAAATATACAGATGCATAAAATGGAAAGCCTATTTAGGTATGTGCATCATGGAAGGCCTATTTAGGTATCTTATCTAGGGTATGTTTTGACCTTCAAGAGCTAGTTGCTGAAGAAATCACAAGGTTCCCAACCTTTTAAGTTTCCATCTGCTATTTTAGACATCTGATATAAGTTTCCATATGAATGTTTATACCTATAAAATGGTATTAAAATTGAACAACCTTTAATAATTAAATAGAGACATGGATGCTCATGAATGAACCCAAAATTCAAGATCACACAACAGATAAACACAATGATTGCTTTCATATTGATGGCCTTTTCAATCATACTCTCTGCTTCTCTCAGTATCAATAAAAACTCTCTTTTTGTTACTGTAAAGGGTAAATTTGCAAAGGCTTTTTATTGCCATATGGAATCATATACAGAAAACCAACTGAAATTAAGAATATAAAATAAATAAAATAAAGAAGAGAACAAAATTACCTTTATCCCCAAATCATGCCATCTTTCAAGTGCTTCTGGTACATCCTCAAATACTACACCTTCTAATTCATTATTTTCATATCCAGTTCGCCATATATGACCCTACATAACTAAAAGTCAGCTGTATCCTTAAGAATCACTACATATCAAGCAAGCTCCATCTAATTTTATTTTTGCTTACTTGCAATTGTTTCAAGGCAGTGATCTTCCTATCAGCTTTTATCATTGCATCTACATTAGCAACCAGAGCTGCAACAACTTCTTTTTTCCCTACATCATCAGAAGGGATGGGCACAGCACCATTAACACCTTTTTCTAAGTCATCGTCAACCTACAGCAAGGATGCAAAAATTATAGGTTGATATTGATAAGAGAACTTAACTACATTCTTATTCAAATGTTGTATAAAATTTCGTAAACCATAATTAACAGTCCTGAATATAAACCAGATATGGAAATTCTAACACTCCTGAACAAACATCTTACTTGGGAGCGCAACAACTTTATATCATCTTGGGTTTCTACGGTCTCATATGTTGCCAACAAATGCCTCCCAACATTATCACGGGCATACGGAAAGAGAACATCGCTAACAAATGATATAGGAGTAGTAGTTCCCTCAATGTCAAGAACAACGCATCGCTGCAACAAAAGTGGGAAGAAAAAATAAAGAAGAAATATTGGATGCAATTTTATTTTAGAAACAAAGCAATGAGGCACTAAAATGCTGCATTTGAAACTACAAGTTACAAAATTAATAGCAAGAATAAAACTACAAAAGACTAGGGATAAGTTCAGAACCTGACAATGAAACTTCAAGGGAAAGAAAAGTACAAATGACTCAGGCACCTGAGAAATAATTAATTTAAACTCACACGCAATGGCTCATATTTGTTATTTGAATCTGCAGTCCCCGCCTTGACAGATATGTTTCTATTCCCACAACTTCCTGATATTCCTTTGGTATTCTGAACAGGACCATGGTTCGGCGTAGTCCAGTCCAGACCCAACTGATTGAGTTTTATGGCAGCATCAAAGAGATAGTGATAACATTCAGCCTGACAGCACAAGTAACGAACTGATGAAAACAGCCTTTAACCGCATACCATAAAGGAGCCCCATTTTCTTGGGAGGAGCAGGCAATCTACTAATCAAGAATGCAACAACGTATTTAAATTTTCTAAAGCCTTAACCACACATAGCCAATGTAAAAACATAAAAACCCTATATAAAATCAAACATGCACTTTTAGACAGTAGTACCAATTACCATAAAAAAGTTGTTTTTATCATTATTTTTATTCTATGAAGGATAATTTGGTGTATGCTTTGACATTTAAAACCAATATTGAATAAGACAATTCATCAATATTTTCAACGTCTATATATATTGTTGTTGGTATAAAGCTCAGTAATCTATACACTGACAGTTACTGTAATTCATGCTTTAACATGGAAAAATGACATGCCAATTTTTCCTTATGACCAAATTTTTGTTCCTAGCTCCTCTGGATGCAATTGAATTCATAAGCTGCAGTTTTGTTTAAAACTATATTTGGACAGTCAACACAGTTCTTAAGGTTTAGCAGCATAGATGAACAAAATGATAAACTATACACAAAGCCCTGTGCTGGAGATATACCAGGAGATTTTGGGGGCTGTATATAATTTCCCAAAGATCCCATGAAAAATTAACATAACTAATCATTAATAATAGACACCTGAGTCTTCGCACTAATCCATGAATCTCCCCACACATAGATGCCATGGTTGCGAACAAGAACAGCTGTCGTTTTTGGATAAGCTTCAATCTACAAGACATGAAAGCAAAAATAGTTTAAAATTTCTATACAGAAATAGAAAATAAAAAATGAAATGTTCAGGAGGACCATCCTGGGTTTTTGGCCAGTAGAAACATGCTCTTCTGAGAAGTGGACATGCTTATCAAGATTGGAAAAGTCAAGAAGGCTACTTTTTTTTTTAAAAAAAAAATCAAAAAGAGAAAAGGAAAGAAAGTGGCATCCAATAAGAAAAAGCTAATAGAACAAAATGCCACAGCAAAGTATTCTTCGTGGCTGTTCCCAAATCCATATAAAGTTATGATCATCAATATATTCCACAGGGAAAAAAACCTTTTTCCTTTTTTATACAGCTTCATGTTGAATACCAGATCAACACTAAAAATAAATTAAAATCATCATGAAGATTATAAGAGAATAAAATGTACATACAGCTTTGGCAAGAGATTCTGTGAGCTCGTATTCATAGGCAGTGTTCTCTATAATTGGGACCACCAGTTCATCATAATAACCATGTCCTTTGATTCCTTTGATCATTTCCATATGAGTTATCTGCAAAAAAATTATATCATAGAACGCATGCATTAAAGAAAAATAAGCAGATTATAAGATGAGCAATAATCAGTAGTAGACAAGACAAGACTACATGAGGTAACAAGGGTAACCCAACAAGGGAATTGTATTAGCATTTGCCGCATGTGAACAGCTCATTACAATATAGTGAATGAACTCGGTTGATGCCTGCTTCAACAGCAGAACGCCCTTTAGAGAACCAGTTTTATATTGTCTCTATTTCTTAAAGAATAATAATCAACTGTTCTTTTTAGCTGAAAATCCCACTTGACTAGAACCCAGACTTCTTGGCCGGTAGAAATGCTTCCAGAATGATCTTCTAATATATTAATTGATTAAATGTATAAAGAAACTCCTACTTTAGCACACTGCTTTCAGCACCCAAAGACCTTGTATACCAACCAACATAATGATTTCCATTTATTAACATACAATCTTTTGATGGCCTGTGTAGCTGTTTCGTCTCAACCAATTATGCCCCCTATGTCAGCATGTCCCATGTGTACAGAGGATATAATGTTATTGTCTTCTAGACTACAGAAAGTTCCTTAATTTTCCAAAAACAACTCAAATGAGGTAGTTCATAGTCAGTAGAAAAAAACCACCTCCAATAATTTTCACAGCAGGGAAAAAAACAAAGGGACAATGATAAACTTTAAAGAATCTACAAATCTGCATGATTTTTTGTATGCAGGAAGACTAAAAGTTTTATCTTCACAAATAGCTACGACTATCGGAACTTACTCGAAATTCTTTCGCTAATGGATTGAGCATTGTCACAAGACAAGATTCAATCCCATGGCTATGAATAACAGCTCCAGCATCGCGCATCTCATATGCCTTAAAAGTTCAGGGAAATAAATGTTAAAGGTGACATCTTGAAAGAGAAAAACAAAACCAATAATTCAATGAGAGATAAGCCTTTTATAAAGGTTAAATCAACAAATTAGCCAACCAAAATGAAATTCATAACCACAATTAGTAACAGATACTAAAAAATGAAATGAGAAACAGATAGGCAATATGTGTTTAGCAATGAAATACCAAAGTTCTAGAGCAAAATGGACCTGCATATGGAAGTGAATGAATAGCATTCAAGAATCAAAATGGATTTTAACATACAATATAAGTATCCAAATTACACAAAGAGAAACTTAATATTAATTGAAAAAAGGGATAATTACAGCTTGACGTCTCATTTTATTTATATCAAAATCAGTGCACCAATGTTCTAAAATTCCATACCAAACCTCAAAATTTTGCTATTTTGCAACAAAAGTAATATATTTTATTTGAGAAATAGCTAGAAAAGAGTTTATAAGAAGTAAAAATACATGGATACAATAAAGATTTAGCATGCTAGCAAATAAAAGACTTGGTACAAAAAAAAAAGTCAAAATGAAGCAGCAAATTGCCAGTAGTCAAAAAAAATATTTTTCCAGCTACTTATAAAAATAAGTTAGAATGACAGGTCAATTGAAATTTTCCCTATAAAGAAAATGTTAACATGGGATATTTAAATGATAACAATCCAACAGAATTGCATTTTCTGGAAAGATATATGAACTAATAGTGCTAACCAAAATTTAGAGACCAAATATTTTTCCTCCGACCATCTAAGCTATTATATATCTTTAATTAGTGTATGTTGTGAGAAAATAACAGCTGCAAACTACAATATATATATAAAGCATTGTTCAAGTTTCATTTTTAAGCAATGGCTTTTTTTCTTTTCTTTCTTAAGTTTCAACCAGTAACTCAATTTCACACTTCTATCAGAAGCAAAATGATGGAGGTTACATGGATTTTTCATTAACCTTGTCAAGGCATCCAAAATCAGATCAAATGCTAATCAGGTTGCATTTTACCTTGTATTTTAGATATCTTGATCTCTTTCCCCACGATATCAATCGCTTCTTGGCTTTTTTCTGATAGCGATCCAGTAGTAATTAGCAAACAAAATGTTTCATAATGCTTATTATGGTTGCTAACCAGCTATAGGAAAAGATAGTATTTCTATTTTTTTCCCCTTAAAACTTAATACTACAATAGGGCAGGAAAGACTACAACCTCCACCTTGTTTGGCCTATCACAACCATTGCTTTTTTTTTTTAATAGCTATTTCGTAGTTGTAAAACATGAGAATTTCAACTTCATTACTTTCGTCTAATTCTTAGTAACCACAAACAGGGAAAATGTAAAGATCCAAAGAAAAAGAGTGCACTATAACCCACTTCCAAAATAGTGAGTTTAAAGCATCATTTCCACCATACAGAAGAAGTTATTATCTATATATGCTAACAAATTTAACGCTGATGTCATTTACCTCATAATTGCATAATATCATAATCAGAGAGAGCTCAACAATTCGATAAACCATTTCGTGGCTAAATTATATTTGGTTTTTCTACCCTCGGATTTATAAAAAAACAAATTATTGTTACCTTCATAAAAAGAGGACCGCAATCAGAACACTTGGGAGGCTTATGTGGATATGGCTTCGGAGATGGAGCAGACAAGATAGACCCATTTGGGGATAACACATACATGTCCTCCGGTACCATTCTCTCCTTCTGAACACCTGCCCATATTGTATAACACAAACAACGGTGAGCTTTCAATGCCATAAATAACGTAAAGACAAAATAAAGCTGTGTAAAAAATAAACATGCATATACTCTAGGAATTCAAACCGTACACGAGCACAAAAGTTCATATTTAGGCATAAAGTAGAAAAACATAAAGCAAGCAATGAATGAAAGTCAGAGTAAAACCTTGAATATTTTATTTCCAGAAATCAATGTAATACAGGGGCAGAAACATTTGAATATACATGACAAATGCTTAGATGAAAACGACTGCTAAATTTCAGCTTTGCACCTGCCCAGCATTCCTAAATGAACGGGTAATTTCAGTTCAAATCGCACACCCCAGAATTTAAATGAAAACCGAGCTCTCTACAATCAAAGAATAATATACAAAGTAAAAAAAAAAAAATTGAGCCTGGATTTCATATACCCAGAACCATACTACAAACGGAATACACAATCATAGTAGAGCTTGAAAACCCATAAATCAAACACAAACACAAAACCATAAACAATAACTATTTCAAGAAAAAAAAAAACCATAAAACCAAGAACAATAATACCGTCAAAGATTGTGGAAAGCAGTACCAGACGGGGACATGAGGACAAGCTGCTGGGGCTTGGGAATGGAATCATCATGGACCTTGATTGTGATACTGCCACCAGTCCCAGAGACCCATCCAAGGTTGTAGAACTGGCGGCACAGGTCCGATATGAGAACCCTTGTGTCGTTCACTGCCTTAGTTTCGAGGTAAGCCTGCGATGTCGTCCCCAGCTTCACTCCGTTGACTGCCACTGCCGATGCTGCCGCCATTGGGTTCTAGAGAGAGAAAAAAATACAGAGTTGAATGGTAGAGAGAGAAATAATGGATTGAGCTTCAAATGCAGGCTAACCTTCAAAGGCTTCAACTTTTTGTTTGGAGAAACAGGAAGTGACACCAATTTGTCTGAGATTTTCGTAAGCTTCCGGTATGGATGAAGAGCGGTGATTCCGCCACCTCCCGGTGACTCAAATTTGTATTCTTATTGGGCAAAACGTAACACGGTTGTTTTGGTTTGTCCACGTGTAGTTCTTGGATACGGAGGTTGTGGGGAGTTCAGTAATTCTGTAATTTATTGTCTTTGAAATTGAAGGCCTTTATTAGCTTTCTCTTTATCTTTATCTTTTTTATTGATGAATTAAGGCCTTTATTAGTTATAATTATAAAAAAAAAAAAGGCCTTTATTAGTTTGTTATTTAATTGGTTTTGGAATTTTTATTGTAGAAGTCTTGGTTTAATGAATTATTAATTATAGACTTGAATTGGCATCTTGACAGTATTATTATGGTCAATCTAATTTTAAATTTATTTAATTTCTTTTTAATATTTATGATTTTTGGTCCTTGAGGTCCTAAAATTTTATAGTCAAATATCTAGTCCTTTTGCTATTCTTAAGTTATCATATATAAATTGAAAAGCATAATTCACTCTCAAATATCTTTGGTTCAACGCTGAAAAAGGTGTTTACTACTAATTGAATCACTTTGGAAATCTTGTTGATTCAATGTTTTTGGTAAGACAAAACAAAATGCTTTTTGGCATACACATTATTTTCTTAAAGTTTTTCAGACTTATGGGTTTTCTTTCCATTTGAAATGTCTGTGCACATATTTTGAATTGCATGACATAATTAGATCAAACTAGTAAAAATTGGGAAAATTTATATAGGAGAATTTTTTGAAATCTTTAAATTAATAAAAAACTTTATGGTATTAAAATTACTAACTT
>QANX01005402.1:0-15642 GCA_003254975.1 Ochetophila trinervis
AAAAAAAGGCAACAAGCTTCTCCAATTGAGACGCCGCATAGCCGATTGAAAGCCCCGACTGGTGGGATCACCGATTGAAGGCACTCTGCCGAAGCCATTCCACCGATTGAAAGCCCCGACCCAACTGGTGCCATATTTTCCGCCGCCGATTGCCGCCGAAGGAAGCTTCGGTATTTGGATCCCCGATTGAAGCCATTGAAGTCGATCCACCGAGCAGCACCAATTGTTTGGCTGGTTGGCTGCAGGAAAACTGCCATATTTGCCGCCGCCGAAGGAAGCTCCATTGCGCCGATCCCCAATTGAAGCCATTGAAGCCGACCGAAGCTTTTCTGATTTTCTTCCTTCCCCAAACAGGTTTCGATTCCTTGGAATTCTGAAATTGATTTTGGATTTTACTGGATTAGATAAAATGAAGGGACAAGTAGCTAAACGTATTTAGATTGAAAACTGATGCTCAGGTGTAGAATGTGGCAGTGGTTCTGAATCAAGATTGTTGCCCTTTTTTTTTTTTTCTTTTTTCTCTCTTTTAGTGTTAGTGTTGGATGGGGGCCAGGGGCTGCTGTTTTAACATGGAATAATGTGAAAGGAGTTCAAACTCTAATGGAGAATTGAACCACTGTTATGAATTTTGTTCATTTATCATTATTTCTTAACATGTAATTTGGTTTTTATTTTTATTTTTATTTTTTCGGGGTTTATTTCACTTCGTTTATGACTTCAAATATAAATAAATTAGTTAGTTAGTACATCCCCTAAACCGAACTCATGTGATAAGTATATATGACTATAGTTGTCGAAGGTAATGCAAAACTGGATGATGAAAATTATACTAACATGAGTAGCATGTATAATTTAGTATAATTTAATTTTTTTTAAGTTCCGTAATGTCATTAATCATTCAATGGTGAATGCGTGAATAATTTAGCTATAATGGGTAGCAGGTATAATAATTTGATAACACTGTAATTAGAAAAATGATAGTGTATAATAATTTTATAAGAATGGGTAGCATGTGCAATTTATATTGAAATTCCTTTGTAGAGCGATTAATTTATACTCATTTACCACCACATTGGATTATGGCATTTTCAAAATTTTTGGTTTGGATTGTTTTCACAACGAGAGATGTACAACCACATTGACATTTTAATCACCAAGAATTTTCGTGTGCACTGGAACAACGATGCATACGGCAATATGAACATCAAACTAAATTTTATCAATTATTTTTCTGTATTTGTCATAGAAACAGAGGGAAATATGATTGTTAATAGAATTTTTTTTATTGACTATAAATAATTGAGCCCCATGGATGCATGCATATTGTCAACCTATGGATGCATGCTAAATATTGCAATCTATCAAGTGGACTTAGGCCCTCGGGTAGCATTTTGCAATGCTAAATATTGCAACATTGTCAACCTATGGACTTTCAATCTATCAAGTGGAAGAGAATCTTGCAATGCTAAATATTGTTAAACAGTGAGAATTTTATTTAGGCCCTCGGGTAGCATTTTACTTCCCTTTTCATTGGATAAAAAACAATCAACCAATCCAAAACCATTTTATTTGGTTTCAATTTGATTGGATTATCAATTTTGATTGAATTATTAATAAAAATTGGAGTTCTACTTCAGAGGGTTCTTTAGAACATAAAAATCAAGCAGTATGCATCAATTATTTGGCAATGCGTAAATACATCCTAACAACATCCATAGTCCAAAAGATGACCAACCTGTGTCTACATCACCACAGAGAAGATTCTATCGCATGAGTATATTTACCAACCTGTATATTTAATTATCGTATATAACAAAAATTATATAATTTTGAGATTAGTATATTTATTTAATCATCAAGCAACCGCCTCACAAGTCCCCGCACCAAAAAAAAAAATTATCAGATCACTACCTAGACAACCAAATTACTCTAGTATCGACCACTATAATGAAGAACATGCAACAACATACATCATTTCCTCAAACCTGTCTGTTGTAGTAGAAAAACGAAGATCGGCTTCAATGGCGAATGGCAGGGGAGCTCTGTTTTTCCAGTCGGCGGCAATCGTTGGGAGGAGTCGGGGAGGGCGGGAGGAGAATCGCAGCTGAGTTGGAGAGGGGGGGCTCGGCTGAGTCGGAGAGGTTGGGCTGTGCTTGTTGGGATGAGTCGGGGAGGGACGATGGAGAATCGCGGGGGGAGTTAGGAAATTAGGGCAATGCAGTCAGGGAGGTATCGGGGAAGGAAGGGAAACCAAGCTTTAGGGCACGTGCTGCTAGGTGGATCGACTTCAATGGCTTCAAACGGGGATCCAAATACCGAAGCTTCCTTCGACGGCAATTATGGCACCAGTCGGGTCGGGGCTTTCAATCGGTGGAGCGGCTTCGGCGGAGTGGCTTCAATCAGTGATCCCACCAGTCGGGGCTTTCAATCGGCTATGCGGCGTCTCAATTGGAGAAGCTTGTTGCTATTTCAATTTGGAACTCCTCCCATGTGCTAATTTAAATAGAAATTAGATTGCTAACGAAGTGAAGCCATTTAAACAGTACTGTATATATATATATATATTATATATCACTACAAAAAGAAAAAGTTTTTTGTGATAAAAATGATTGTGGCGGTCATTTAACCGTTACAAGTAGTATATTAAATATGATAAATTTTATTTCATCGTAATAAATTATTATTAATTATTATAAATGTTTTAAAATAAAAAAAAAATTAAATTATTTAAATTTATTTATAACTGAAACTACAAAATATTATCACAGATTTTATAAAAAAAATAATATAAAATTCAAAATGATTATGTGATAATATTAATTTTTTTATTTTAAAATATATCAATGATTGTGTTTTTAAGGCTTAAAAATGAAGACTAATTTCTTTTTTTAAGATGTGCAAAGGCTAGCTGAACCTGGTTTGTATAGAAAAAGTATATCGGAGAGAAGAGGGAATGAGATTAGGGATTTAGGGTTTGAGAAGCCAGATTGAAAGCCGCCTGGAAAATCCATAACTTTTATATGTTTGAAGAAAATCTTTGTCCTGCTTGTGGAGGTCGAAAGTGAGAGGGAGAGAAGAGATAAAATTTGCTTCTTAAATTTCTACCCACCCAACTTCAATCTATTGAATTTCCAAAGGATTCGGACCTTTTAAATCCATTTGGGAAGCTTAGATTTTACATTTTCTCCCTCTAGATAGCTCAAAAAATTTGATTTTTGAAAACCACATTTTGACCGGATTTGTGTACCAAAATGCTACCCATTCCATCCTTTTCGAAACCCCATAGGTATATGTTCAAGAGGAGCAATGATTTTCAAACCACCATTGGAGACTAGTTTGAACATTTGGAGCTCCATTTCGGTTTTGGGAAAGAATAACAGACTTTGTGGTAAGTATTTAAGTTTCTTGTTGTTATAGCTATTCAATTTAAGGTTATTTGAAGTTTGGTTTGAGGAATTGTAAACATGAAAGTCTTGGATCCTTTGTATGACTTAAATCGGTGGCTTATGGTGCTTGAACTAGTAGATTTTGGTGTTTCTCTTGGGGTGCATGCATTTCGGGAAATAGTTGCTTGTGTGTAGGTGTCTATCTTTAAAAATGCAGGGCTAGAAAATATAGAAGACAAACTGAGAGATTTAAGGGTATTTCATATATATATATAATTTTATTTATTTATTTTTTCCTGAGGTCTATATTAGACCCATCTGTGTTTTGAATTACAATGACAAGTGTAATGTTGAAAGTCTTTCACTACTGATGTCTGACACTGTCTTTATAAATTGCAGAAGTAGCAATAATTGTATATACATTTGGTGAGTCTACATTTTCTCTTGATGTAACATCCCGTCCCGAGAAGATATTGAAAATTTCTCAAAGTTGACCGAGTTGACCAAGTTTGACCAAGGAAGGGCTCAGGGTTAACTTTTTGTGTGAGCTTGCTATGGTTTTGACCATGGTACCGTTGCGTAGAGCTAGTCGATACGAGTTCGTAGACTAGCAGCACGCTCGATTCGGAGTTAAGACCGAGAAATTATAGTTAAATTTGTGTGAGTGGCAATTTGGTAATTTGGTTGAGATTGGACTTAAAATGACGAAAATGCCCTCACCTGTCTCTTTAAAAATTCCAGAAAATTCTGGAAAATCTGGATTTTCCCCCCCGAGCCCGACAGTCACGCAGCCCATGCACCACCGCGCCCTCCGTCTTTTCATCGGCAACGGCAATTTTCCGGCCAGCCCAGGCCGGAATCCGCTTGGAGTTTGAAGCCGGCGACCTCCCCGACTCAGCGGCACCGGCGAGGACCCGTGGGGACGCCGGGATCGTCGGAAATCAAGAGAAATCCAGTCAGCTCCTTTTGCGCGATCGCCGGATTCCGGCAAGAGATCGACCCGTCCGCCGCCCGAGGAAGGTTGCCCAGGTCTGGCTCTACCTTTCCCCTTCGAGACCTTGCCGTGAAACACTATGAAGTCGCCGGAAACGGGGAGAAGCCGGCGAACCCGTGGCTCCTCCGGTCGCCGGATCCCGGCGGTTTCCGGCAATGAAACCTGTTCCTTTCCCCTATTTTGGACCCTCTGAGTCCGATTCCGGCGTTCGTTCGTCTCAAATCTCGTTCGTTCGGGCGGTATGAACGGAGGAAGCTCGGCCGCCGCTTTCCGGCCACCACCGACGGCGGTTGGACGAAGTAAGTCCATGGTTGTGTTCCGCTTTACTCGAGCTTCGTTTTGATATATAATTTGTGCATTATATATGAGTATTGAAATTTATTCGGGTTGAACCGTGTGGGTAATAACTGTTAAATAGGAATTGTTGATAACTGATGATATAAACGTGTGCATAATTGTGTGTTGGTAATTACCGTGGAGTGAATTGGTTATCTAGAATTTAGGATTGGATTATTTGATTGAAGTCACATATGTTAATGACGGTTACGGAGATATTATATGTGATTATTGCACTGGAAATGGTAAATAAATTGCTGTATAGAGAATATAGGAATATGTTACATAATTGTTTTGCTATGAGCTGTAATTAATTGCTAAGGGAATTATGGCTTGAGTTTGGCTGAATTGTTGTGTGGTTGATTGAGAGATTGATTTGATTGGGTATGTGAGTTTGTTTTTATTGAATTAATTATCGGAACTACAGGTAGCTTGATCCTTTTGAGTAAGGGTATGTAGGCAGCTCAGTTTTCATACTGAGTCCAGCTACGGGAAAAATATAACAAATATATTGTATTGCGAGTGTTAAATTAATTACTGAGATGTGGTTATTCATGTGGGAATTGCGTGCTGGTAGAATAAATATGGTTTAGGACTGGTTTTCCTTGCAGGTTTGTAGTTTTGCTTTTGGGGAGTGTTAGAAAACAGCCGAAATACTGCCGAAATTTTAATAGAATTTCCGGTAGTAGAGAAAACATTTCGATCTATTGGTTGTTACCCCTTTGAAAAATGGTTTAGCGGACTTTCATGACTGCTTGTGGCTTAGTGGCAACATTAAGTCACGCAGGCAGGATCCAAGCGGGTCGGGTCCTGTCACTTGACCCTGGTAAGCTATCAAATACCATGTCATATAGACTGATTTAGTTTACTAAGTCATTTTGCATGTAATATTGATATTTTTGGTTAATCTATTTATACTTTGATTTTTTTTTCAATCAGAAAACCGATGAAGCAATAAAGAAATTCTCAAATGCAAAATTGATTTCATATGCCCAATAGTTTTGGGACCAAAGTAAAGTTGCTAATGTTAAGGCCCACGCATCCTTGTAGAAGTTTTCTATATGTATCCTAATTAATACTTTATAGTTGAAATCCTTTAATTTGTTTTTGTTTTCTCACTTCGGCAAGACTAGAGCAAAATAATGTATTAATGATAAGGGATGCTTTAAACTATAGATATTTGTAAATATTTATTTATCTGTTTGTATGATAATTTTTTTTTTTGTTTTGAGTATAACCTAAGATAGTCAAGAATTTAGAATAATTCCCCATCCCCCCTCTGTGAGTGTGAATTTTGTTGTTGGTAACACACTTTCTTTTTGTTCTCAGCGTTCAACTGTTATATCTAGTGTTGATCTTTTTGGTCAAGGTGATGATCATTCTGTTATTGATGTCTCCGCGAGTGAACTCATCAGTCAACTTTCTTTCCAGATAGGCTGCAACTCGTATCTACAACATGATAAAAAATTTTCCAAGTTTCTTTTAAAGTGAAAAACAATGAAACTTGTAATGGTGCAGGGTAATCATCGAAGTTTATGGGACTTGTGATGGAGTTTCAAGGGAGCATAGAAGTTGTGATGGTGATGGTGAGTTTTGACTTCTGGAAAGGATTTAGAGGTTGGAAATGACTTTTTTTTTTGAAAAAATGTTAAAGCATTTTGAGCATATTGTGAAATTTGAACATAATCTCAACATGTGTTGTTTTGGTATGTAGATGATTATTTTTTGAGGGACACATCCAATTGTATTGGAAATTTTTTCACGTGAAGCATATAATAGGACAAATGCTTTAATAGAGAATTTTTGAATCTTTTTATATCAAATGTATGTTAAATAAATTTCAAAGTATTATTTGACTACTTATTTTATTTGAATTGTACTATTTACTGATCATATTCAATGAATTATGTTTGTATAAAAGAGATACTATATTAGCATTAAAATAGATGAGAAAAAAATTACTGAAAAAAATGTAGTTGGAAAAAAAAATGAAAAAATATACCTATTGTGATGGTATATAGATCGTCACAGTATATTTAATATAACGGTCTACCGTCACATATGTTATACTGTGACGGTTCATATCTGACACGAAATCAATGCATTATATCATTATTTTTACAAATGACAGTATATAGATCGTCACAGTTTATTTAATGTGACGATCTACTGTTATAAGACCGTTACATATGTTATATTGTGATAGTGAATGTCTTATTAATGTTTATTTTGGAACGAATTAATTTCGGTCACACTTAATTTACTGCGATGACATATTGTCACAAAATTATCACTTATGATTAATTTGTGACGGACCAAATATTGTCTTTGAAGCTTTGACGACGGTGACTCGTCGGTATATCAAAACTTGAATTAATATTTGTGACCAAATAATACCGTCATATATTGTCAGTTTTCTGTCACAGAGAACAGTAAATAGTCATTTAAAATCTTTTGTGCCATGTCTATTACGACAGACGTGTGACGAGTTAGTATACGTCACATAAAATAGTTTTAACGATAATTTCATCTGACAAATTTTACTTCTGGCATAGAAAATTTTTTTTTCTAGACTATTCAATCAAACATTATAATTGAGATTGATGATTACTATTATTTATATATCTTGTTGGAGCAAAGTGTGATTCTGCTAACTATACAACCGATTATTTATTTGTCTAAAACTATATTTTAGATGCTAATTCTTTATGTTATGCTCATATTTTAGATTTGTTATATTAATAAATTATTTTACTGAAGTTGCTCATCAAAATTTATTAAAAATTGCTTATTTTTACTCAAACGTATAGAGAAAACAAAAAAGAAAAAACACACAATCTCACACACGAATGCACAATAATCAGCCAACACCGGAAAAAAAAGATGATGTATATAAACTAGCCCCGTCGAAGTCACGTGCCACCAAATCGGCACTGCCACAACACAACGCAAAAATGGGCTAGACAACATATTAAATGTGCTTGGACCAGCATAGAGTTAGTAAATCAAATACAGAAAAACGACACAGTTTAGGTAAAAACATAATGGGTTGAGGAATAAATATAACACAAATAACAGAGACTGATGAGCTAGCCTATAATAAAATAGCCTATAAGCCATGTGGTTGCAATAAGTGGGATATAATGACTATAAAACATCACTGTATTAAAACTGCAATATCACTTAGAAACCATTAAACCCAACAAGAATAATTTGAGGATTTTTAACAAAATAAATAAAATAAAATAAAATAACTTGAGGTTATTCTAAACAAAAACTTTACATTTTTTTCAGTCTAGAAGAATGAATAAAGCAAGTTCTAAAAATAGAACTGAATGCAGATTTTAAATTTGAGCTTGATCACCTACTATTTTCCAGTTTTTTGATAGTTTTAATAAAGATGGTTCAAAGTGTATGTGTGTGAGCTTGTTTGCTTTGTGTCCACAGGCAAAGGCAAAACATAGCAGCTGAGGCAAAATTTACTACTTGACTAAAGTCTATGCCGCTAGATTTAACTTGTACGTAGCATATTTCTTTATTTTAGGATATCGATTCCAAGTAGTAAAGCTTTATTTTTGCTTTTTTCCAAGTAGTGAAATGTTCCAGTTAGTTTTTTTAAATTAATGTGCAAAATGTCTGAAAGTAGTTGTTCTCTTCTCCTTTTTCACCAAAATAAATAAATAGTTGTCTTCTTGTTTTTTTTGCTTTTGGTTTTTTATCACTGTCCAAAGAACAAATTCGATAGTTTTCAATAAAACATTCAAAAGTGACAGATACTCCAAGTTTTCGATCTGTGGGTATGCGAGTCATGTTTGATTTAGTTTTTAAACAAACTACTTGTCATTAATTCTATATTTAAGCAAAAAGGTATGTTTTTTTTTTTTGGGAAAGAACTAGTTTGTAAATTTTTGAACAAAATGTATATCATTTATTGCTAAAATTTTAAGGCATGCTTCATTTCTTCTTGCAAAAAAGCAACATTTTTTACTTGTCATTAATTCTATATTTAAACAAACGGGTAACTTTTTATTTTTTTTAGACGAACTAGTTAACTTTTTGTACAATATGTGTTGAGATTATTTACAATAATATGAACAAGAATAGCAGAAAAGTAAATAACACAACACACAATTTTACAAGGTTCACCAGAAAACCTGGTTACGTCCTCGGCTCCAGTGGAAGCGAAGCTATATTATCTAAAAGTAATGTTTACACACAGACAATATACACAAAGTATTTCTTCTCACTTCTCTCTACTAAAACTACTAAGAATCACACCGATTCTCACAAAGATCCAACTCTAAAACTATACACATAGTAAACCTTAGCAGAGAAAAAGACGAAGACGAAGAAGAAACGAAACGACACGAATGTACAGTGAATCAACACGACGCTCACTCTGCGGCTCACTCAACAACATAACAATATATACTGAAACCCTACACACATATGAGCGTGTAAGAGCAAAACGGCGTCACTCAAGCACCGGGTAAATGATAAGTGGGCTGCAACCGTGGGTCACCAAAATCTGCAAAACCAAGTTAGAGAAAGCTCAAAAAACAAAAAACAGTATAACACAAATAAAAGAGATTAAGGATCAAATTATAACATTTCTCCACCTAATCCTTAATCTACAAATAATATAGCTTTTATCCCACTTTCATAGCAGATTAATTTACTCCAATACGGAGTAAGGATTTGCAAGTTTTAAACTTGCTTGCAGGAAGTATTTTTGTTCCCATATCTGCTGAATTAAATTCAGTTGGAATTTTCTCCAGCTTAAACACACCATTTGAAATTAAATCTCTAATAAAATAAAACTTAACTTGAATATGTTTTGACCTTTCATGAAACACAGGATTTTTACACAAGTGTATTGCACTTTGACTGTCAGAGAACAAAACAGTTTCTTGCTTAAGAACCTTTAGCTCAAGAAGTAAACCCTTAAGCCAAACAACTTCTTTAGCAGCTTCAGTAGCAGCAATGTATTCTGCTTCAGTAGTTGATAAAGCAACTACTGATTGAAGCTGAGATTTCCAGCTCACACAATTTCCACACACAGTGAACACATAAGATGATATTGACCTCCTATTGTCTCTATCACCAGCATAATCAGAGTCCATATATCCAATTAATTCTACATCTTTGTAACCACCCTTATACACTAAACCCTCAAATTCAGTGCATCTTATATATCTAAAAAGCCATCTCATAGCTTCCCAGTGAAGTCTACCAGGATTGGACATAAACCTACTGAGCACACTTATTGAATGACTCAAATCCGGTCTAGTACAGATTATACTATACATGACAGACCCCACAACATTACAATAAAGAACAGACATCATATCTTCCTTACCAATATCAAAAGTAGGACACCGATCACTAGAGAGCTTAAAGTGACCTCCTAAAGGGACATTAACCTGTCTAACATCCCCTACAGAAAACTTAGTGACAATCTTTTTAAAATAAGTTGTTTGACTTAGTTTCATTTTACATTTAGATCTCTGTCTATCAATTGAGATTTCTAAAATTTTCTTAGCACAACCTTAGTCTTTCATATCAAATTCAGTTTTAAGTAATTGCTTTACTTGTTCAATAATACTAAGACTAGGACCTGCCAAAAGCATGTCATCAACATATAACAACAGATAAACAGTTTGATTACTTAACAAATCCTTAAAGTAGAGACAGCTATCATACTGACTCCTAATAAACCCCTTACTGACCACAAATGAATCAAACCTTTTATACCACTGTCTAGGAGACTGTTTTAAACCATATAAAGATTTTTTCAATAAGCAAACTAGTTCTTTACCTTTCCCTTTGACAGTGAAACCCTTTGGTTGATGCATATATATAGTTTCATCTAAATCCCCATGAAGAAAAGCAGTTTTAACATCAAGTTGTTCTAATTCCCAATTAAAATTAGCAACCAAAGATAAAATTACTCTAATGGTAGTATATTTTACAACAGGAGAGAAAATTTCATTATAATCTACTCCTTCTATCTGAGTAAAACCCTTTGCCACTAATCTAGCTTTGAACCTCATTGGTTCTTGACTAGTTAAACCTTCTTTCACCTTAAAAATCCACTTACAGTTTACAATATGTTTATTTAAAAGTGGTTCAACTAAAATCCAAGTCCTATTCAAGTGTAAAGAATGGATTTCTTCCTTCATTGCTAAGTTCCACTCTCAAGAATGTTTAGACTCTATGGCTTCCTTAAAAGTTTTAGGTTTATTATCAACTAGATCCTGAAAGGTGACAAAAGCATAGGATAGGCAATCGGCAAAGGAAGCATATTTAGCATTAGGTTTTATTTTTCTTTTGGTTCTATCTCTTGTTAACAAATAACTAGGATAGACAGTTTGACTAGAGGTGGAAGGGGATAGAGGCTGATTTGTATTTTCAGGCCTATTAGACTCACTGTCAGTTTGATTTTCCTCAACAACAGGGGTAATTTCAGGGTAAGAGGTATTATCCACTAAGGGTTCTGGGTTTAAATTAGTGGTTTCTGTTTCAGGAATTTCATTATTCTCCACCTCAGAGAATAATTCTATTTCCCTAGAGTTATGACTTTCTTCATCCTGAATGGAAGACTGTTTGTCTACTCTACAGGGCATGACATTTTCATTGAACACCACATCTCTGCTTATAACAACCTTAAACCCTTGACCTTCCCTTATCCATAACCTATACCCTTTAACCCCTACAGGATAACCTAGGAAGACACACTTCACACCTCTTGGTTCCAGTTTCCCTTCATATTGGTGAGCATAGGCTGCACAACCAAAAGTCCTAAGTCTGCTATAATCAGGGACTTTCCCAGACTAGATTTCATTTGGAACCTTATCATGCAGGACACTAGTAGGACACAAATTAACAAGATAAGCAGTAGTTAACAAAGCTTCACCCCAAAACAAATTTGACAAGCCAGAAGAAATTAACATGCATCTTACTTTATCAAGTAAAGTTCTATTCATACGTTCAGCAATACCATTCTGTTGTGGTGTGTGTTTTACGGTTCTGTGTCTAAGTATACCAAAAGATTTGCAGAATATATCAAATTCATTATTGCAAAATTCTAACCCATTGTCAGTTCTAAGTGCTTTTACAGATTTATTAGTTTGATTCTCCACTAAAATTTTCCATTCCTTAAACTTATTAAAAGATTCATCTTTTGATTTTAGCAGATAAACCCAAACCTTCCGAGAACAATCATCAATTATGGACATAAAAAATTTGAAACCTGTTTGAGTTTGCACTCTTGCAGATCCCCACAAATCAGCATGCACATAGTCAAGTATGGATTTAGCATGATTAGAACTAGAGTTGAAACTTAATCTATGATGCTTGCCTAATATGCAATTTTCATAAAACTCTAGTTTATCAATTTTATCTCTACCAAAGACTTGCTGTTTATACAGACACTGTAGACCCTTTTCACTTATATGTCCTAATTTATTGTGCCACAAAAAGGTTTTATTATAATCAATAATGACAGAAGCTTTGGCACAATTAAAAGCAGTTTTACCAAGTAACACATACAGGCCATTCTGCTTAACACCTTTCATCACCACAATAGAATTCTTTATAACATACATTATTCCTTTCTCAGTTTTACATATCATACCAAACTCATCAAGCATACCTACAGAAATTAAGTTTCTCTTTAAGCCAGGAACATGTCTTACATTAGTTAGTATCTTAAAAGAACCATCATGCATTTGTAGTTTTATGTTACCAATTCGAATTACATTACAAGACACATTATTACCAAGTAAGACACGACCAGAAGCAGATTTACTATAGGTTATAAAAGCATTCAAATCAGGACACATGTGATAAGAACAACCTGAATCTAGAACCCATTCATTTTCCAATAAGCTAGTGGAAACCATTAGAACTTCAGCATTATCAACAGTATTAGACATGGCAGACTTAACATTATTACTTTGATTTATTCCATTTTCTTTCTCATCTTTCTTTTTCTTAAAACAATTTTGAATGTAATGACCTTATTTTTTACAGTAATAGCATTTCCTATTATTCATTTTATTCTTGTTGGAAGCAAAATTATTATTATCGTTATAGTTACTGTTTCTAGGAAAGTGTTTATTAAACCTAGGGACAAATTTCTTATTAAACACTTTGCCTTTCACAAAGAGACCCTCGCCCTTAGCCTATGACCTAATCTCTAAGTCTTTTGCCTTAAGGAAACTTACTACACCTTCTACAGTGAGAGATTCTTTACTATACTTTATTACATTCTTGACATCTTTATAAACATCAGGCAAAGAATTCAACAGAATAACAACATTATGTTCATCAGAGAAAGAAATTTCAGAGTTGGCAAGACTAAGTATCATTTTATTAAAAATGTCCAAATTATAATCAATGTCTTTACTGTTATCCATTTTAAAACTAAACAGTTGTTCTTGCAAGAAAATTCTATCAGGTAAAGTTTTTTCCAGAAACAGTTTCTTCAACTTAGTCCACATTTCTAAAGCAGTTTTCACATCATCTACTTTACGTAGTACATTATCAGACAGATACAGTATAATAGAACTTAAAGCAATTTCATCAGTTTTAATCTTTTTATCATCAGAAGTAACAGAAGCAAAAGTATGATCAATAGCTTTAGCAACTCTCAATTGAACCAAAACAGCTTTCATCGTTTTACTCCATAGGAGAAAATCTCCTTTTCCATTAAAGATTTCAACATCTTTTAGAAGTCATGATTAAAGCAATCACACAGAGCACACGAAGTGTAACAGATAGGAGCCACACAAAGCAGTAAAGGTACAGAAATAAGGAGAATACAAGCCAGAGATATAAATTTTTAAGAAACCAGAGAACACACTTTCAAGCAAAGAAACAGGGAATAAGAAACCCTAAGGAGAAATCAACGGTCACTGTTGATTTCCAAAATAGTTTCCAGTAGGTAGATTTCTCAAGAAATTCCAAGAACCAATAAAACCAAAGCAGGAAATTTTCAGAGAATGGAATGTCAGAGTTAAAACCTTTTTTCAAGAACACATACAAGAGAAAAGGAAAAAATTAAACAGCCCTAACTCTCCATATTCTAAGAAAACACCTACGGTTTAAAATTGAAACGGAAAATCGAAAAACCTAGACCTTTTTGGAAACTAGAATTCTAATCACAGAGAGAGTACACAGAACTAGGTTAGATTCTTACGGACCAACACATATCAAAGATATGTGCCGAGCCTTCTCAAATCTACCAAACGTCACACAGATTAAACACAAAGATAACTAAAACAGAGAAACAAACTCTTTAAACACAAAGAATTAAAGAACCAGCGAATAACACACAGTAATTAAGACAAACTGGATCTTTACGAACCAATTCAGATCCTAGAATCTGAGCCGAGCCTTCTCAAATCCAGTTAAATGAAAAGATTAGTAAAGAAAAACTTACTTGAAAAAACTTTGAAGAAAGATCACAGAAAAATTAACAAATACCAAACCTTAACCGTTACCAAGGATATATATCAAACGTTATCCTGGTTCATGCGCATCAATCGAGATCCTCCGATTAAGATAGCCAAAACCGATTCAGCCCACGGCAAGCCACGACACAGCACCAAGCAGAAGAATAGATTATAGATCGTGAATGCTCTGATACCAAATGTTGAGATTATTTACAATAATATGAACAAGAATAGCAGAAAAGTAAATAACACAACACACAATTTTACGAGGTTCACCAGAAAACCTGGTTACGTCCTCGGCTCCAGTGGGAGCGAAGCTATATTATCTAAAAGTAATGTTTACACACAGACAATATACACAAAGTATTTCTTCTCACTTCTCTCTACTAAAACTACTAAGAATCACACCGATTTTCACAAAGATCCAACTCTAAAACTATACACACAGTAAACCCTAGCAGAGAAAAAGATGAAGACGAAGAAGAAACGAAACGACACGAATGTACAGTGAATCAACATGACGCTCACTCTGCGGCTCACTCAACAACATAACAATATATATTGAAACCCTACACACATATGAGCGTGTAAGAGCAAAACGGCGTCACTCAAGCACCGGGTAAATGATAAGTGGGCTGCAACCGTGGGTTACCAAAATCTGCAAAACCAAGTTAGAAAAAGCCCAAAAAACAAAAAACAGGATAACACAAATAAAAGAGATTAAGGATTAAATTATAACAATATGCATACAATGAATTGCTGAAATTTTAATGCATGCTTCATGAACTAGTTTGTATCTTTTGTTGATTCAGAATTCTGTTGGATGTTGCTATTTTTTTTTTTTAGATTGGGAGTGAAATGAAAAACAAAGTAACATGGTACTTATGAAACGGAAACAAAACTATTTTATTGTCAAAAATAGATTAAATTAATAAAGAAAAACAACCCTAAAAAAAAAAATTCCTCGCCCTAGTTTCTCTACTAATCTACGCTCTCCTCCACTTCACATTACCATTCCCTCTCTAAGACTGTTCTTTCTTCCACTTCCCTCTGTCCCCCATCTTTCTACATTCATCCCAATTTTCTATCCTCCATTTCTCTTTCCCACTTTCCTTTATTCTCTACTTCCTTTGCTTATCTCTCTCCACTCCACTTTCTTTCCACTCTCTTCTCTCTCTACACTTTCTCTACTACATCCCTTGCTAATTTCTCTCTCTAATTTCTCTAGTTGCAAAATTCTAGTTGCCCTCCTTTTGACCCTATTTTCATATGGTAAAATAGTATTCCACAAAGTATCAATATCAAATTTTGAGAAATTCCAATCTATGTCCTTTTATGTCCTGGGTTAAAAAATAGTTTAGTTTGCTTGGATAAAATTTTGCAAGTCAAAAAGTTTAAAATCAAAGTCATAAAATTTACTTGTTTAAAAGTTCACAATTTCTTGATCCCCCCCAAAAAAAAAAAAAAA